>OY982571.1:3048347-3172928 GCA_963859945.1 Euplagia quadripunctaria | reverse complement strand
CATATGCGAGGACATGTATCTGTTCCTTGATGGCTTTGGCCTCGGCGAGCGCCTGGCGCGTGAGCCTGCGCTGCAGCTTCCTGCGAAGGCGCGCGCCGTGCTGCACGGCCTGCGCGGCGCGCGCGCGACCTCCCTCCGCGCCCTCCGCGCCCTCCGCGTCCGCACTCGTCACTATGATCACCACTATGGTAAGAACGGTACACCATCATTATCGCCACCCACTCGCGCTTCTACGATGGTGTTTACTATTCTCTATTCATCCCGTGTGTATCCTCGTTAACACCCACATATTGTATACCATAAATTTGGCCCTACTCACGTAATAGGGATCAAGATTGCCAAATTGGCTCAAATACCTTAACTTTAACAAGTTTAAAAGTAAATTGTTTGAATTACTAATAACTAATGACAAAAATGTATAAAAGAAGTATTTGTAAGGTTAAAAATTTGTACACCACAAACGGTAAAATATAAGGAACGTAATATAATGTTAACATCTATTGTACTATATTCTGACAAATAAATCTATCTTTATCTTTAGGCAGTGTGGGAAATAGACAGGGAAGAATTGGGAGTGAGGAATATTGCTAATACGTACGGATTGGTGAATATAAGTAATAGCTGGAGCAGGTCCTGTAGCTCGAATTAGCTGTTGCCGGGAAGTGCGAACAGAACAGACTAACCTCTAATCCTCTACTGTTTCATAGATACTATGATACGTGTCGCTATGAAACAATTTGGTTTCTACTTTATTGAAATTATTTACGTAATTAGGAGGTTCTATTGTTTTAGGGTATGCAAAAAAGACAGCAAACAGTCAAAGCGACAAAACTGTAGCACGGAAGTATATGTAAATACCTAATAAATTTATAATTAGAAAAACCGTGTAAACAAGTTATTTGTGTCTTACAAATAACTTGTTTAAACGGTGGTTCGGTGACGGTGATAAGAAAACAATTTCAAGGCTTTAATAAGTAATCCTTACAATTAACGTAAAACACTGAGAAAAATTGTCCGATCCCCTATTCTGTATTTAGGTGAGCAATTTGAACAGAAATATGACGTACCCTACCTTACTATTTTGTTGCGTATATAAAATAATATACTAATATAAAAATATTTTACATGATTACACACAGTTTATTTCTGTGATGATTGCATAAGTTTTAGGCGCTAAGTTCAGGGTCGGTGTCGTCCATCTTATCACTGAACACAAACAATAATGTACAATCGTAACTAATTGGAATTTGTAACAAGCTAATATTATATGAGGGAAAAAACAGATAACGTCACCGATGCGATGGCGACAGAATGGACAAGGAATTTGAAATAAAAACAATTTTGGTCACAACTGAATGAGCCATCAATAACCAAAATTGTCTGGGCGCTCACTGCTGGTGAAATTGGATCTTTTTGAATCGCACGGACCGCGGCAAGATAACGTAACTTCAGTAGTAAATTGATTGTCTTTCAGAACTCCTTAAAAACAAGAATAATCATAATCACAGTATTGTATATCACACTAGCTGACCTCGCAACTTCGTCTGCTTTGATAAATTTTCCCTGTTTTTCCCTATAATATTACTAGTATTAGTATATTAGTATTAGTATATTAAGTAGTATATAAGTATTAGTTTAGATTAGCAGTTTGTAATTACAATTTTCACCTTTGCACTGACCAGTGTCCGACCTGTCCGACCAAAGGCCATGTCGTTCAAATCACACATCATGAATTAAACTCAATATTTATCACCTTTCAAATGGACTCAGAGTCCAAGCTCTGTTATCGTGTCTAATTTGTCATCGTTCGAGACACAAGATAACAATTTAAAGACACTTTTACTGCACTCTGTTAATTAAGAACGGAACTGATATAGAAATTGATCGTTGTTGCTTTTGAATTATATTATTATATGTTCTTAATATAACTTGGTGATGAACCCTTATCATGTATGCAAAGTATTGTATGACGCGTATGTTTCGGTAGTTAGGTGCAAGTATGAACCACAATGCCAAACTCTGGAACCACGACCAAGAATTTGTTGGATGCTAAAACAAGAACAATGGGGATCCATTGTTGTTCAAACCGGGCAACCAGCTAATCGATAACCTCCGTGCAATGTACAAACAATAGACAATGGTGCCAATTCTGTTACATCACTCTCTTAAATAAAATTTTCTTCATATAAGATGAAAACCTTGTATACTTCGAAACAAGGTCTTATTTCAAATTTAAACAAATAGGTAACATATGTCGCTATCGAAATAAGTAATTTATTTATCGACTAAAGTCTGACAAGCTTAAATAAACTTTAATACCGCGTAGCGAGAGCCGCTATCCGTTGAATGCCATCATCATGCCAGGTGTCGATTAAAATAAAGTCATCTTAGTTCGTTTTGAACATGTTTTTACACGGCATTTCAATAATTGGGGACTATCGCTGCGAGGTAATTATACGGCATTTGAATAAATGGGGACTCTCGCTTCGTGGAAATAAAGATCAGTATACGTTGACAGGTTTTGGTGAAATTTAGTGGCGCTGAGAAATAGATGCCAGTAACAAATAGACCTTGTTACGAATAAGACAAGGTTGATTTCATATGGAGAAATTAAGTCAGGTTTTAGTTTAGTGAATTTACAATAGAATCGGCACCAATGTGTCACAAAACAGTCGTGTGAGTTAAAGGATTTATTTAGTGTTGCTGTCATTCGTAAGGATGTCAGTTTGGAGTACATCGTCTTGATCTTCATGGGATGCAAGTATGCAACTCAACCCTTTTTAATACTCTCCTAGCTGTTGCCTGCGATTTTGTTCGCGTGGAAATTCAAATTTATCACACGGGTACCGATTTTCTACTCAATATTCTTAATTTTCGTTCCGTAAAAATATTTTGCACAGTATTAGAAAGCATACAAAAAAAGATAAATGAAATCGGTTTAAGCTCATCACACACTATACCGTCACGGTAACGGCACAACTCCACCCCAGCAATTAAGTTGTCATTCAAAACTGAGCTTTAAAACGTGGTCGTATTTTTCATAATCTCAAAATGAAAAAGCCAACGGCGTGCACGCCGGCGACGCGTGGTAAAGCACGCTGCTGGCGGCTAGCGGTAGCCTCAATTTCAGGCGGCGCCGTGCTGTAGCTGTGGCATTGCAGTGCCGTTATATTGTGTGATGACCTTAAGTCGTTCTCAAGTTACGGCGTGACCAAGCTAAATAGGGATTTATTTTTATATATACAGAATGTATTTAAAAAAGAAAAACTTAATCTAGCATGTAGTTACAAAAAGAATTTTTGCAAAAAATCTATCCATTTACAAGTTATGACCGTTTGAATTTCCACTTCCATTTTCTTTAACTTTACACATTCCACCTACTTTTATGAAAAACGGAAGCAAAAATACCTGGCAAATCAAACGGTCATAACTTGTAAGCGGATAGATTTATTTCAAAAATAATAATTGTACCGGCATGCTAGAGTCATGTCCTTTCAGTAATTTTAACAAGTGTTTCTTTTTAAAATACGCTCTGTATAGACTAGGCATGCGTTGCAATACAATTTCTTTTTATAGGTTTTCCAGGAACCCTCGCGGGCGTCCCCAGTATACCCTACCAAAGTTTCATCACAATCTCATCAATGGTTTCGGACGCATAGAGGACAAACATACAAACACTGATTTTTATTTATATAGATAGAAGATAGATGTGCTACATGTTTTTTTAAAGCTGTACTAATATTTTTTTCAGTTTTTAAAATTCGAACTAGGTACCTCATTTGGAATCGACTAGAAAAAGGTCACTACAGACTGTTAGCCTAGTTAGACCACGTCACGGTAATATTATGTTTACAGTATTCTATCTTCATACAAACGATCGGAAAGCGAGTCATACCTACGCGTCTCAAGTTCGGTATACATTCGGTACACAACCAGTCGCGAATGCACCGCAGTGACGAACGAACGGTGTGATGCTTTTGTAAGCAGTAAGCTTGCGATTTGTGTATTTGATTGAAATAAGTACAAGTACTTACTTAATATGGCAATGTGTTTTTTATACTATTAAATTTAACAATAAAGCTTTTCGTACGTCTCAATTGTAGCGCAAATATTTTTTCAGTCTTAAAATTAGAGGGTTTTTTTGATTAAATCTACTAATCAAAAAACACAACATATATTTTTATTGAACACTTCCTATTTCATTCAAACAAATTTAATTTTTTTAAATAAAAAATATACTTATTATAATATTTACAATCACAAAACTAAAAATAAACTCTTAAATCTACTAATATAAAAACACAACATGTGTTTCCTTCCTATTTCATTCACAAAAAATTAGTTTTTCTTAAATAAAAAATATGTTAAGTATTAGATCTACAATCACAAAAATAGAAAGAAACTCATGTAAGTAGATGAAATTAAAATACTGTAGACGGGCAGCCCTTTCGTGTGTAGGTAATTATTTTAAGGACAGCGTCGAGTCACAATACTGGATAGATAATATTACCGTAACCATGCCCTTACAATGTCTTAATTAGGCAAGCCAGACAGGGTTCAGACAGAAGTTATCAAGAGACCTTGCGATAGGTAGAAGCTGTCTGGAAAATGCCGTAACCGTACTAAATTAGAACTAATATTTTACTTCATAGATATGTTGTTGTTTATATTATTAATGTTTTACGAGTAATAATTAAGTTTTGTGTGAAATAGGTACCTACGTTATGATACAGTGAAGTGAGTGAAATATGCGAAATATTAAAGAAGAAGAAGTAGTTAGACTTTTGAGGCCTTTATCTTTGTTATTTATTTGATATGATTTAAACTTATTATTTTAACTGAAAACTAATTTAAACTGCTTTGTTATTACTGTGGCAATACTACAATCGTTTAAAAAACCCTCAAGAATATAAGAGAAGAATAAGAAATAGCATTATTAGTCATTAGAAATTTGTAGTTTTTTTCTTGAAGTAGTTTGTTATCTTATCAAATTGGGTTTTACGCGGGTTTGGGCTAATCGCAAATTATTGCGAATTCAAATTTCGAAGGCATTTAATGTGTAAGACAAGAAGGTAGATCGATTACCTACCATTACGCATGGATACTTTATTATTTTTTACTGGGATTGTAAAATTACGATATAAAGTGAGGCGTGGAGAGAGGATAAAGAATTGAAGTAATTACTTTGCTAAAAGTGTATGTGGCAACTCCATTTACACTTTCAGCAAAGTAATCAGCCAGTTATCTATGAAAGTTAGACATCAGCCTCACCATCAACTGATAAATCACTGACACTATGTCGGATATCAGGAAATATAGGAACGACTAGCTACTTTTACTGACTAGATTAATACTTTCAAGTGATATGAAGCTTCGGAACTTGAAGAACTTAAACGTTTTAAACCATTCTGCATAACATGCATGAAGAATGGTGACAAAGTTGAACTTTGGTAAAAATTTTGAAATGTCGAGCCAAGGATTTTGGTTTGAGAAATTTGATCACGGCTACGAACATCTCAAAAGCCACTCCGACCGAACGAACGAAGGTGGTGATGACCACCTTCGTTCGGACTTCAAAAGAACTCTCGGTGGTAAATCCCTTGTCTGATCTAGATTTTATCCCCGTGGAATACCAATTGTAGTCAGTACCAAGTCATACCCAACTATCAAAAAGTGGTCTTATAAAAGTCAATAATGCGCTTTTGCTAACAGCAACATAACCAATTTCGTTACGTAACCTTAGTTTTATTAAAATGTCAATTTGGTCTCGTAAATGACTAAAATAAGATTAATTTAGGAGCTTAAGCCACATAAATGATGAAATTTTGTCAAAATCAATGCTAATAATGCTCATATAACAGTCAACCGTTCTTAGCTTATAGGATTTCAAGCAAAGTTTGCATTAATCTAAGCGTTTTCAAAACCAATAGTCTTGTAAGAATCTTTTAAACGCACTATAATAGAGCTGCGCTAGTCTTAATTAGAGCGTTATTAATGCTTGAGTATTTAGGCGAGACTATAAGTCATATTGAGTGCTGAATCTGATACAGGTACATTTCTTGGTGTGGTCTTGTAAAGGTATTGTAAAGTGCGCCTACAAATAAGACGGCATTGACTAAAGCCATTATACGATATATTTAAGATCTGAAGCATTATAAGCTGCGGTAGTCAAGAGTTTTTGCTATAGCCAGCTCTAAACGTCCCTTCTGTAATTAAGGATTCTTTCTATATGTAGGTATGGGTATAAAGAGCTACCTACAGTTATGGATCATGCATCAATCAATAGCTCCTATCAATAATTATCTAATTTATCTAATCGAAAATAAAATAATCAATGACTGTATCAGCAAAAATGCTGTCTATTGAATACGCAAATTAAGTAAGTCTAAATATTTTGTTGATGAAACGTTTATAGATATTATAATCAATGATCACTGGAATGACTTACTTAAATCACTGAAAGGGTATGACTCTAACATGCAGTACAAATAGAATTTTTGACCTGAAAAATTTAGATAGGGTTTATATTGTCTTATTCTAAGTATTGTTAAAACGACTGTAAATTTTACTAGTGAAAAATACTGTAAACAACATAATCACCGTCTAGTAAACTGTTGTAAGTAATAGCCTAGTTGTTACATGGTAAATAATACGTATCCGATGCTTAACTGTCTGATATTTACGCTCTACCGCTTAGTCGTAGGCGATATTGCATTGGTATCAAAATATACATGTACCGATATATGCACCTACTTAAAGCATTAATATTTTCTGTACAGCCACTCATGATCATGAGTGCACGTCATTCATTATCTTTACTAATATTATAAATGCGAATGTAACTCTGTCTGTCTGTCTGTCGCCCTTTCACGCCAAAACTACTGAACCGATTTAAATGAAATTTGGTACACAGATAGTCTAGAGCCTGAGAAAGGACATCGGCTACTTTTTAATGCGAAAAAAGGGGTGTAAGGGGTTGAAACCTGGGGATGAAAAGTTGAAGTATCGTCAGATTTAGAGCTAGAAGCTTGAAACTTATTTTTTAGGCTGTTGATTCGATATAAATACACTATTCCACGCGGACGTAGTCGCGGGCACAGCTACTTTTTTATAAAGAAAACCAATAAAAATCTTCTAATCACAAATTTGAAAAATTTAAAAAAAATCCCAATATACCTACTCAATTCAAAACAGTAAGTAAGTTTTTAACGCAATGGTCGAAGACGACGGACGGCGCCGTTGAGGCCGACCCAAGAAGGGTTGGCGTGGTGACCTTAACGCATATCGCGACGGCTGGTGGCCCAAGAAAAAGATGTATGGAAGGATTTTAGGGAGGTCTTAGCCCAGAAATGAGACAGTTTAGGCTAGAAAAAATAAATATTTATATTGCACTTACCGTCAGTAACATCCTGGTTGTCAGGTGGCAAATACTTGTCCACGTACTTATCAGCCGTGGTCAACGCCCGGTCTAAAGCTGTGGCTGTAACAGCCGTTACTCTCGAGTCCAGCACCGCGGTTCCCAGCTGTTTCACAGAGTCAGCGCGACGCAAGACATACCGGCGGGTTTCCGAATACATCTATATAAATACTATATGGTCACATTTTACTCATAATGGACCCGCTTTGAGTCTAAATGCGGAAACAGAGCCCTTAACCTGGTCAGATTGAACAATATATCGCTACCCGGCAAAAAAATGTCTTAATACAAATACAGCTATTTCGAGAAAACATGACTTTTATGCCGGTAATTTTTTTTTATCATATAGGGAGCAAACGAGCAGTCGTGTCACCTGATGGTAAATGACTACCGCCGCAAATGGGCACCTGCAACTCAATAGTCACAAGTGTGTAACGATGCATACAATGTTTTTACAGCTGCCCAAATGCAACATTTGCTATTCAATACTATAAAAAATGTCAAAACGTACCTAACATGTGATATGACACTTTTTTTGCCGGGTAGCGCTATATATGTATGTCTTGTTAATTTAGAACGATTTATCACGACCACGGAATACGATGGTATTTATTTAAAATAGTCGCAGTTCAAGAATCAGCGTGTCATTTATTAGTATGCTAACTGTATGTACAACCATAATACCATATATCTTTAATTTGTGTATGCTCATCGTTTGTAGTATTTTGAAAGCAATAAATAATTGATCATAAAAAAGGTTAAATTGATTTATATTTAATTACAGTCCAAAAGATTTTATGGACCTTCAAAACATTTATTTTAAAGGTGATATTATGGTGCTAGATGAAAATGATATTATTTTTATCCACTGTATTTCTCCAGTAGTTCGAACACTGTGGCAATCTTGGATACAAGTTAGAAGTATATAAAGGTCAGAAAGAAGAAATCGCTGAAAACTTGAAGTACTTAACCATTTTACTCACCGCTTGAGGAGGCAGGTTAATGGAAGGCACAGTCTTCTCAACCACGTCCAAGGACTTGCACAGGAATCTGTCAAGTTGGTGAATAGGTGTCTCGAAGAGTAACACCGCTGGTAATGCTAGCTGCACGCCCGTAGCAAGAGACTTCTCACCGAGGGACAGGTACCAGCGGATTAAAGAGTTTGACTCCTGGTCAATGGAAAACCAAAATATGTCAACGCACAGTTCAGAGAATCCTTCTTACGCCCTTCTCAGGTACCATTGTAGAAGCGCGTAAGCCTTTTCAAGGTGTCTTCAGACAAATCGTAGAGGTCTTGTTATTCCATAAGGTTGGTATTACCCGTATGCAGAGGCAAAACCATTCAATTCTAATCATGCCCAGATTTAACAACAGTTTCCATAAGGCAAATTACATTATGATGGGCATTATCACTACATATTATAAAACAAAGTCCCCCGCCGTGTCTGTCTGTCTGTCTGTTCGCGATAAACTGAAAAACTACTGAACGGATTTTCATGCGGTTTTCACTAATAGACAGAGTGATTCATGAGGAAGGTTTAGGTGTATAATTTTACCCGCGCGAAGCCGGGGCGGGTTGCTAGTCTATACTAATATTATAAAGAGGTAAAGCTTGTGAGTTTCGGTTTTCCGGGTAATCTCCGGTACTAATGAATTTAGTGTTGGATAGCCTACGTATCGAGAAAGGCTATATAGGCTATAAAACATCACTCTACGACTAATAGGAGCGGAGCATCAATGAAAAATGTTGCAAAAACGGGGAAAATTTACACACGCAGACGAAGTTGCGCGTGTCAGCTAGTAACAGAGACATACTCTCACACGTCTATTTCGGTATGGGTATTAAATACTTACATTTTGCTAACTATAAATTGATTCCACTTACGTAATGGGGGCCAAGCCTATAGTCATCAACTGGACACTGGGAATTGAAGGTTGGAAAATTGGGGGTATGAAAGGGGACGATAAGTAAGAAAAGAAGGCAATGGATGGAAATAATAAAAATATGTATTACTTGTAACTTGAAAATGGCTGTTGCCGGAAAGTCCAAGCCTTCTAACCTATATAGATATAAATCGTGTAAGTTTAAAAAACTTACAAAAATGTCTTTCTGTGGATCCTTATCACAATACAAAAGTCAGTTCATCATAAAAATGCGAGATTAAGGATTTATTTATAGTCATTAGTTTCGTTTGGCGCTACGTAATGTATGCGTTACAAACATAGGTATTCTTTTTGTACGGTACGGTGAATGACCTTAAACGTTGGGCGCCGTCAAGACCAGCTCATTGCATAAAATGTTTAATTGTAGTTTGATTGATTGCATAGCAGTTTTGGCCATATGCGGTATTTATTAAAAAAAAAATCGGTAAAATGTTCTGTTTCCTCATTGTGATAGCACTTTCAACATAAAAAATGTAAAATTATAAAAAAAAATTGATGAATTTTCCGGCAGAAAATTCCAATGATTTACTACTCGGAATGATGATCTGAATACACTATTTCAGTATTCGGCACGGTGTTACTTACACCCTGTTTATAATATTATAGATCCCACTAATATTATAAATGTGAAAGTTTGGATGGATGGATGTTTGTTAATCTTTTACGCCAAAACTACTGAACCGATTGCGATGAAACTTGGTACGTAGATAGCTGGAGACCTGAGTTAACATATAGGCTACTTTTTATCCCGATATTCCCACGGGATCGGGACTTACGGGGGTGAAACAGCGAGGCGCTGCTAGTTCTCATATAAAAGTGGAAAGGATCATGTTTTGACACACTTTAAACTCGTATTTGGCAGCAAAGTTGAGTGAAGTCGTCAAGTTTGTCTCACACCACCCTGAGTGTGGCCGCCTCTACCCACTATAGTGGAAAGCTGTGAAGCTGCGAAGCTAGTTAGGAGGTTTTCACAGAGGGTACCGCTTCTGCGTGGAGTTGCTAGGCGGCCCGCTGATTTGTTAACAACGCCCTGTTACCACCCTGCAACCTAAAGGCGGAGTGTGGCACATCGTGTCGTTTTAGTACCGATTGGTTTGAATTTGACACACCGTTCCAACAAAAAGAGTGGTGGTGACGGTCCGTGGGGGTTTTTACACGTATAAAATAATAAAGTAGTCAACTTACCCTGATCTTGTGATAGACCTTCTCTGTGACTTCAATGCCGGACTCCACGATGGGTATCGCAGCCACCCTGGATACCACTTCCAGCTTTGGTATACTCGATTTTTGGACCTTGGCCACTATTAACAAGTAAAACAAACATGTATAAAAGAATTAAATACCCCTGACTACATAACTCATCTTTGAACGACTGTACTGATTTTCTTGAATTATAGCTAAGAACACTATAAATCAAATCACCTTCCAAAGAAGAAAGCGGACAAGTGCGAGTCTGACTCACGCACCCAGGGTACCGTAAGCAAACAAACTTGTATGTACGTCCATCTCGGGAATCAATTTTCGATGATTTTTGCCTGTCTTTTCCGAAAGACAAACTTAACTTTCCGGTTGCAATGTACGAATCAGGAAACTTTCCAACCGCAAAATATAAGTAAGTTTGTAATTACAAAAACAATTTTTACCAAATTTCATGATTTTAGGTTAATGGGAAGGATAAGCATAAGTTTTGATTTACCTGCGATATGTTCAAATTAGTTAAAATCTAAGGCCGATATCTTTTGATTACGTTCACTTAGCAATATCTTTTGATTACGTAGACTTAGAAACTTGATTTTTTACAGCTGTGGCATATTGCCTTAATTCATTACTTATAACTGCATTTTATATCTATCAGTAGCATTTACGAATAATGATGACGCACGGAATTGGTTCAATATAAAAGATATTATAAGTTAGTTATTAGCTCTCTTCTAATCATACTATAACTATGGAAACAACATAAATATACATATTTCTACAGCCACACTGGGTTTCTCTAACAAACAACCTTTATTACAATACACGGCTTTAAGGGACCGCAGACTTATGTATTAGGTATTTATTTCAACTTGATGCGTCCACGGGTTCCTGAGAAAAAGGGCCTTGACGGACAGACAGACAGACAGACGGACAACAAAGGGATCCTATAAGGGTTCCTTTTTTCCTTTTGAGGAATTACGGAACCCTAAAAACTAAATCAAAATCAATCCACCCATTTAGGAGCTATGATACCACAGACAGACACACAGATTTACTCATATGTACACGTTAAACTTATAACACCCCTCCTTTTGCGTCAGGGTTAAAAAAAACATTATTTACAGCAATGACAACGATTTTATGACTTTATTATCATTAATAAGGTCACAGAATAACGACGGTAATAACATTCAAGTAACATTGATGTCTATATCTTACAGCGCGGCTTGTAACCTACAGGACGAACACTGAGGTCATTTATAGGCCTATTGGTCTGCAGAGTAGAGGGGGTGGGTTCGATTCCCACTCAGGACAAATAATTGTGCGATGAACATGATAATTTTTATGCATTTAGAAATACTAGAGATCGCGTGGTGGTCGAATTTCGACCATGGTTTATTTCGTTGGCCAATATTACTTGACCTGCCATTGTATAGACTTTTGTACCATGACAGGTCAAAATATATACTGGACACTCATAGCTGTATGTACCCGTTTTAGCTTTTTTTTTTAACTTTGTAGCAAATATTGTTTAAAAATTTTAGCATTCGTCACTTCTTCTCTATATAAACTATAAGTGTGCGAAATTTCATACTCTTCCGTCCGCCCAATTTTCGTAGAAAGGGATCCAAAGTTTTCGCTTCACGTATTAATATATAGATATAAGTATGTTTATCAGTTCGCTGGTTTGCGAAAATATCGACCTAATTCAAAATTCAGTCGAATTGAAGTAAGTATGCCAAACGATCATAAATCTTTGATATTTTATTAAATGACGAAAAAAAAGGAGGTTCTCAATTCGACCGTATATATACATTTTTTTTTATGTTTGTTCAGCCCTCTCTCCGTTATTTATGAACCGATTTTGATTATTCTTTTTTGTTAGATAGGGAATACCTCAAGGGTGGTCCCATGTCAAGGAAGTCAGGATCTGATGATGGGATCCTGATAAAATTGAGAAAAACCTTCGAAAATTGTAGGAATGAATAGTGTTTCTGTTTACTTTTCATTACTTTATCAGGTATTTGAGTTCAGAAATCATCACCTCATGTAGCTGAGCTGATGATGAAAAAAAATCACCAAATAAAAAATTAAACCGACGAAAACAACTAAAAAGCAAGCCGACTCAAAACACTTTTGAGTCGGCGCCAAATAATAAAACGATTAAATATACCTACGTACAGTTGGTTGTTTGGCGCCGACTCAAAATAAGATTATAAAATTTTATTAGTTATTTATTTTTTGCTTTTTAGTTGTTTTCGTCGGTTTAATTTTTTGTAAAAAGATTTTTATGGTGAACAGCGGTACAACGCCGATTTCGTGCTAACGTTCGTTAGAAAGCGACAAGTTCATTATATACTTCGAACAAAATATTCTAGCGGAAATCACAAAACATTCTCTAAAATCAATAATTTTTAGTTCCATCGCTATTCTCGCAAACCAGCGAGTTGTCTGGTTACCATAGTAAGTGACGGATCAGATGGCCGCGTGTGAGATTTGTTAAGTTATTATCAAGTTATTTTAAGTAAAGGATGCATCTGAAAGTCATTTGTTATTATGTCACACAAAAAAACAAACTTCTATTTTGCGCTTGGAAAATTGACTGTGACGTATATCGATGTATGTACTTGTACTATTATGTAGTCTAAGAAACTTCCTACAGTAGGTCAGTTATCCGTACCGCGAGTTAACTATATGACATAATGACCTGGGAACACGAAATAATAAATAGAAATGCAAACGCTAAATAATATTATACCACATTCGGACTGTCACCAATATTTTAAAGAAAGCATTAGCCCAATAATAGTCCAGCGTATGACGGTAAAAATGAAGTACAGCCTCCCAATTTTTTCAAAATTTGGAATTAAGCTCTACTTACCTTCTACTTCAAAATCTACCCTATGCCGATGTGTGCTAATGACTCTTAGGAGTGAAAACTGCCCCTAATTGACAAAACTTGATAAATTCATAAATTTAGGCATTTAACGAATGAAAAAATGTATATAGCTTTTAATTAAAGATAGTTTTATAGTTTGAAACACTATTTGTGAGTTTTCAACCCCTTTTTTATTCTTTATACCCTTTTAAAACACCCCTTTTGCCATAAAATTAAAAAAGAAACCATTGTTTTAAATGTTTAATTTCTTGTTTAGATAAATTATTATATTTAAATCGTATACAATTTATGAAAATTCTTTTTTTTTATTTACTATAATTTTTATTATTACAGTTTTTTCGATAAAATCAATAACTTTTGTGTTATTTGTGAAAAATCATTAAAAAACGTGGTTTTTTTTCGAAAAAAAATTATCTATATCTCAAAACGTATTGATTTTTCGAAAAACTTCTATAGAACATTTTTACCTTAGAATTCATTCTTCTATTGATACCTGGGTTTTTATTTTAATTATCACCCCTAGTTAGGGTGGTATTCACCCCTAGCAAAAAGCACACATTGGCATAGGGTAGATTTTACTTTTTGAAGTATTCCCTACTTCTTGACAAAATTGGGAGCCAAAAACCGTTATACACTGGACTATAAGTTCAACCGCTCTCAATTGATCTGCTTTCTAACGAAAAACATTGGATTTTAAGTACCTAGGGTGTTTTTTTTATTTTGTAAATAGATAAACTTAAAAAGCAAACCCTTATCTAAATACGAAATTTCGTTTAAAGTTATTAGATTTACCTATATAGATTTTATGTCACTATTTTTCAAATGAGTTACCTACAACAGCAAATCTCTCAAAACAGTTATTATATTACCCTCAGTTGTCAAGCCACAACGTTTATTAGAGCATTATATTTATGTTTTTAAGTTCCGTGACATCTATAATTAAATAGACTCCCCTAAATGGAACTTAAATACGTCGCTATTTACAATTTTAAAACAAACCTGGAGTTTGTCCTTGACTTCTGCTAACTGCTTCCAAATAAGCCTCAGCCTTTCGCGATATAGAGCCTGATGTACGTTTATTCACGCCTAAAGTGCACGTACCATTAAAACACTTTTTAAAAACATCTCCATTTTCTGCCATTTTACAAATAGTAATTTTCGCGCGATATTCGAAAATTTCAAATGTCATTCGATTTTTTTTTTACTTTTTTAACACTACTGAGTGCAAAGATGTTTATTGTAAATTTTCACAAAGAACACTGTCGATTTAAGCTGCTTTAATTATATTATCACTGTTGTTTATAGTTTATTTAAAAGGTTATCTATGAGTTTTAAAATAATGCAATCGATTGGCATTCTATTGACACGTGAGAACTCTGGTTGTTGATATGAAATTAGCTCACGGTTAATTACGAATGTAATGTAGTTCATCTGGACTCTTTTAGATTCTAATAACATTGTTTTCAGTATTATAATAATCACCTCACCAATCTTAAGAGAAAACTGTTTTAGAATATTTGTGATATTAGTGATATTGAGTGATTGTAATTGATATGAACTGAATAACTTACTGCCTTACTCTATGTAATTTACATATTGATTAATCCTATGCTCTAAGTAGCTGTAACGTTGATGAAAGTTCTGATGAAATTAGCATTTTTTGTCCTTTTTTATCCTATCATCATATTTGATCCTTCGCACAGGACACCAGTGGTGATGGAACTATCTGGGTGTCAAACCGCCTAAAAAACGTACAGTGTAACGCCGCCTAAGTCCTTCTGACCGACGAAAGTTGGTCGAAAGGAAACATTAACTTTCCATTGGAGCATATCTGCAGAGCACGTCGTACTATATTTCGGGCTTACTCTTGCTAGTATAAAAGACTGTAAATTATAATGAATATTTAGACCACTTCATAGCGAAGTGTAAAATCCTCACTGCCCTGTAGAAATCCTATCCTATATGTTGTACCCATTCAGTGCCAGATATCATTCATCGTCTTCAGATGAATCACGAGATCGTTCCACCTAGACACGCGGCAGCGTGTCAAGCCAAGTTCAAGAAAAATTAACTGGCGACACAGCAGCCGTGTGTTATATTTACACTTGGCAATTGTGTGTATGCAAAGGAAAAAATCAGAAAACAGTGAACTTTTACTAATTTTAACTTTTAACAGACACTTTGAAAGTAATGCTATCCCATGAAAAACATAAATGTGAAAATGGGAGCCAAGTTCAATATTAAGAATATGGTTATCGACTGCGCCGACAAAAGAATTGAGATTTCTGTGGATTTCTTGAGATTCTGTAGATAATCCTGAAGATTTGACTTGGCTAGTTTTACAGCACACCATCTTTTAGAAGAGTAAGATATGTCGACCTTATAATATAAATACAGAACTATGTAGTAACTTGCGTATAAAATAAAGGAGGTAAGCGGTTAAGCCAAATATAAGAAAACTTGGATGTGGAAACTAACTAAGTCACATCTTCAGGATTATCCACAGAACTTGGCATTCATTTTGTTGGCGTAATCGATAACGTAATATTGAACTTGGCTCTCATTTTCACATTTATGTTTTTCATGGGATAATACACTTTTTAAAATATGAACGTCCTGGCATCCATAGACACATCCATCCATGGATGCCAGGACGTTCATATTTTATAAAGTGTCTCAAAAACAGTATTTAATAAGTTAGGAACTTGTCTATCAAATATACTGATTCACTTATTGTGTAATACGAGCCAAGTTATTTTCTCTCCCGGAATCAACGTTATCTCAGTAAACTTTGTACCGTCAAGACTGATTATATTATAATAACAGACATGCAACGGCAAAATAACATGAATGCAAGTGCATTACTTTTATTACACTTACTTATTTAAATGTATTCTTTGCTTGCAATTGTGTTCTTCTTCAAGTAAAGTTATTACTCCGAAGGGTTCTGAGACATCCCGTACTCGATATTTGACCGTGCCCTAGCCTGAGCACGGCCCACTCCCATCTGGGTGTAACATGAATAATTGTCTCTAAAATTAATAAGTCCCTAAGATTAAATAAAAGATAGGTGGTACCTAGTATAATGTCGGGTACAATGTATTGTCTCAGAATGTAAGTACGAACCATCACAATTGCAAGCAAAAAATAAAGGTGTCATAAAATTAATAATTTTGAATAATATTTATTTATTACTTCCTGCATTTTACATAGCACGGGGTGGACTTAATGCCAAGTGGCATTATCTACTAGTCAACCTTTGGATGGTGCAGAGAAGGACATGGCAGGTGCATATGTTGAGAGATTAAGATATTTCTGCTATTTGTTTCCTATAAAACTCGCGGACTTTAGTTTTAAAAGTGTCACGGCTAGTAGACATTCTAATTTCAGGAGGGAGCGCATTCCAAAGTAGGATAGGCTGGATAACAAATTAAGAGTGAATAAGATAGGAACTGTGTGTAGGACATAGTGGCACATTTGAAGAGCGAAGAACTCTGTCATGGGTGGAACATAGAAGTCGAACGGAGATAAGTGGCGGCAGTAGGGGTATTAAGAAAAGTGTAGAGAGTAGTTAAGGCACGTAGACTACGTCGCTGACGTATGAGTAGCCATGAGAGTTGGGTTCGATATGCAGACACATGGCCGTACTTGCGTAGTATGAAAATTAATTGAATGCAATTATTAAGAAGTCGGTCAAGTTTGTTGAGCAGATCGGCATTCAGGTCGAGATAGCAAACATCACCATAATCGATGATCGGGAAGACCAAGGTCTGTACGAGCATTAACTTGGTGGTGGCTGGGAGAAGATTCTTGAGTCGATAAAGTGATCGCAAGGTCCCAGTAACTTTCTGACTGACTTATGCAATTTTCACATCTAAACTATCGCAACACCTCCTGCGATCACCAGGCTACAGAGAGCAGCGCGCTCGTGTTTTTAGATATTCCTTATATTACTTTAGTTAGCCTCTCAAGGATTTGATTGACCACTCAGGGCCTATTGCGGCTTTGTGCCTTTTGAGAACGTTTGTGAAGTGTTGAGATGTTTTTTTAATGGATTAACCAAATGCAATTAATAGAGCATCATGATTAATTTATGATTTTCACATAAACCTCATAACAGAGAAGTGTCCAGTGATCAAGCTCGAACCATCGCCATGCGACGCCAATGGTTGTATCTTTTTCTTTTCTTTTCTTTCTTATCACTTCAGTGTTGCAGAATATCTTCTAGTAAATTCTCAAAACCTCTCAAAATCTGCGGTAAAGTAAACCCCCGGTTTTTATGCATGTCTTATTATCATGTAAGTTTACAATGCCTTATCATATTTATTTATTAAAAGGTATAGTCAATTAAGCTACAATCGGCATAATTTGAAAATAGGGGCAAGTCACATTATCATTGCTAATATTATGAAATTATCCAGTAATCGCTACCAGCTATAAATATGAATGATGTCAAATTGATGATCAAAAATGATGAAAATCATTGTTGTTATCATTATATATCAACTGGTGATTATTGAGGAAGTGGTGCAATAACCAAATGAAAATTACTCATTTTATTACCTTTTTCATTTCACTATTTTATCTAAATTAGCTAAGAAGCGCACCTTCTCCTGAAGGTAAGCGATTACCTGAATCTACAAACAGTTGTAGCGTCCGAGTTCGATATTATTTTATCAATTGTTACTCCTACTCTCTAGAGACCCCATTCACTAGCACAACATTATTAAAAATTGATTTAAAGCATTTTACTTAATTACTTACTTCCTTACATTTTAAATAAATAAATAAGTAATGACAGCGGTTGGTGAGAACCAGGACCGAATCACTTTTAGGATGGAACTGAAAAACCCGAAAAAATTATATCTCTTATAAAATTCTGACATTTATCTAAACACTTTGGTATATACTAAGATTTACTAGTAAAACGTATGATAAACCATTATACGTGCTTTTACTGTAACATTCATAAATCTGTAAAACTGTAATCGATTAGTAAATACAAAGAAATGATATCGATATCTCTTAAGAATCGGATATTGCAGTAATCTATTTATTTGACTGGGGTCAAAGAAATAGATTAATGCCTATTCATCAATTTGTCAGAACTGTCAAACGATACTTCTTAGATTAGATGGACTATTTATTACTGTACGTCAAAATCTGTTTACTGAAAGTTTTCAATAAACAGATTTTGACGTAACCACCTAAATAAATATAAATCAATCTGATCCAAAACCTTTTGATTTACTTTTAATTTAAAAAAAATATACACTACACTGTTCAATAAAACTGTGTATTTACTATACTTTCTTATAAGCAAACCAATTATACGATAACAATAAATAACTCAACTAGTAGTCTACAAGTAGATAAGAGAACTGTCATAAAATGCTATAAAAAATAACAGTTTGAAATCGTCAAACAGGCTTACAAAAGTTGTTGTAAAAAAAAGTAATAAAATATGTAGTAGGAACAAAAATTTTCTTGTTACACATAATATATGTAAACTACGCCAACTTATACTAGAATACTAAGGAGTTAAATATGCAATTCTATAGAAGAAGTATTAACAAAAAGTTTTAGTACATCTACATAATCTATAATAGTAGAAACTTTTCATATATTGTCAACGACACATAAGTACGAAGACTTAAACTAGAGAACAGTGAATTGAATGAACACAATCCAAAAAAAATATATAAAAAAGTAAAAAAAAATGCTAAAATGCTACGTTGTCTATGCTACAATATAATACTTTACTTAGAGAGAAAATTGTAACAATAGACAAAAAAGTAATGATAAGTTTATTTTTCTTTTTTAAAGTTATTATTACTTTTTTATTGTGTATTGTGACGTATATGTCACACATTAGAAACAAAAATTTCACCGATATTACTGTAAGAGGGACTTAAGCAGTACATATTATATAGAAAAAAAAGCATTGTACTTACTTGTGAGAAGATTATAGTAGCGTTACGTGAACAGTCTGCTGTGAACTGAGATGTGAGTGTGATCGGGTGCGCTGACGCATCTGGTTAGGTTCGGTCACCCGCGTGAGAGTGAACGCTTTATCATTATCGTAGGTCAATATTTGCGTGATATTAATGGGGTTTCAGTCCACTAGGGTTTATATTATGATTATTGTTGATCTTGTTAATCATAAACTTTGTATCGTAAACATTTATACATACATAGCATTAGAGGAGGGCAACGAAAAATGGACTACTTACTATTTAATTTCTTGACAAGAAATAAAATTTAACATTTTTTATATGATAAAAAAAATTAAAATGAAAAAGTATTTATTCTCAGCAAATATACATTTTTAGAAACAGTTTTTACTTTGGCCAAACTACAGAGCAGTTTGTTAGCAGATGTAGCTCCCATAGAATAATATCAAATAATTTCACTTTTTAATAATTACACTTTCTCATAATAATATATTAATTAATTACAAATCAAAATTTTAGTTTTGAAATGACTAATAATAAATAACAAAATAATACTAATAGCAATTAAATAATCCTACTAATATTATAAACGGGAAAGTTTGTGAGGATGTATGGATGTATAGATGTATAGATGTTTGTTACTCTTTCACGCCAAAACTACTGAACCGATTGCAATGAAACTTGGTATGTAGATAGCTGGAGACCTGGATTAACATATAGGCTACTTTTTATACCGATATTCCTACGGGATCGGGACTTAAGCGGTTGAAACCGCGGGGCGCTGCTAGTAATAAATAAACGTGAATACAGATTGGCAACATTATTAATAAATTATGTTTTATATTACATTATAATACATAAGCACCAGAACCTTGGTGCATGCACCTATGGATATTATATATGTTTGTTTCTTATTCATAAATTATAAAACTGAACCGATTGTAATGAAATTTAGTATGTAGATAGCTGGAGACCTGGATTAACGCATAGGCTACTTTTTATCCCGATATTTCCATGGGATCGGGATTGACGCGGGTGAAACCGCGGGGCGCTGCTAGTTCCTCATAATTAGTAATTTTGCATCGTATTTTTGTTTTATTGTCTACTAGCGACCCGCCCCGGTTTCGCACGGGTGCAATTATGATACTAAATATACTACAGAATGTATTTATATACAACGTTCACAGCTTTTTTGTCATTAGACAATACAAACATGTTTTCTTCAGAGGTTACTCTTGAAAGAGCGACATATAATTGGCCATGTGAAAAACCTCAACGCTAAAATCTATGTCATGGTCATGGTCATTGCAAAAGATATCTTTACCGGAAATTGTCTGGCCCTCTGGCCGGTACCGCCGCAATCGCTATGTCCCTGCATTTTAAATCCGTAATATCTTCGAAAATATTCATTGAAATTACATGCTGTAAAGGGCCATTCTGGTCTATATTATATGCGCAATGTATTTAAGGTACTTTATTGGATAAGGATTAATGCTGTATTGCTTAAGATCGCTTCGTAAATAAGCCATTATTTCTCGTAAAAAGTAAAGGATAAAAAATAGTTATTGTGGGTTATCCCTAAGAGATAGACATATACCATTACGGACTTTTTTGTAGACCTTTTTAAGATGTATAATACTGTGGTACATTATTTTGATCTATCTCGTAGGGTTCAGCCAGCGTTTGCAATGTAAACGCAAAAAAATGTGTTTATTTACGACATCACATTAGAAACCTCTAAAGTTATCAGTGTTTCTCTACTATATTATGCATGTATTATACATATAAACCTTCCTCTTGTATCACTCTACCTATTAAAAAAACCACATCATATTCCGTTGCGTAGTTTTAAAAATCTAAGCATACATAAGGATAGACGGACAGCAGGAAGCGACTTTGTTTTATACTATGTAGTGATAGTGACTAGTAACTTCATATATCCGATTTGCAATGCTTTTATTTTGTTCAATAGTTAGTAGTTAGTGTAATAACAATTAAAGAAAATGTTTTGAAGGGCATGTCTATAAAACATAATATTATATTAAATAAATCTATGATCAAGTAATTTAAAGGCATCTCCCGCACTAGGGAACTTTACCTGTGTTGCTGGAACTTACATACATACAATTAATGCATGTAAACCATAATTTAGAAATTCTTGTTAATTCTATTGTGCCCTACCTCCTTCAAATAATTAAAAGTACCGATCTAGTGAAACTGCTAGTGCGGCAGTTGTCTTAAGTATTAAATCAAAGAGGAAAAAAAGTAGATGGACTTTTAATATCTATTTATGATATTTCTTATGTTTTTTTTTTATGGTATAGGGGGCAAACGAGCAGACGGGTCACCTGATGGTAAATGACTACCACCGCCCATGGGCACCTGTAACTCAAGAGTCACAAGAGAGTCACAAGTGCGTTGCCGCCCTTTAAGGTGTAATAGGGGAAGAGCGGGAAGACGGGAGGGGGGATTAGAGGGGAGGAGAGGGGAAGGATGGGAACAGGGGAGAGGGCAGGGTTAGGGCCTCCGATAACCACACTCACGCAGCGAAAAGCAATGCAATCATTGTTTCACTGCCGGTTTTCTGTGAGGCCGTGGTATCGAGCGGAGTCGAGCCGGCCCATACGTGCCGAAGCATGGCTCTCCCACGTAAATGTGTCCTTATTCTTCTTGTGTCTTAGTACGAAATTCCTGGTGGCGTACCCACCTTAGGTACGAAAGCAACAATAGTCGACTAGAAGAGGCGAGAAAGAGTGCGGACAAGTGCATTAGATCGAGATCTCCAGGTTCTTTTGGGATCTGGTAAAGGGCAAAAGCAACAATAAAAGTCTTTGGAAAAAATACTGACATGGGTGTAGTAGGTTCGATGAATCGATTGTTTAGACGTGTTTGATTTCAGGACTGTTATATATGTGTCTATGGTGCTATAGCGGCTACGCCCACTATTGAACCATAGACCTTACGTCGAATAAACTTCATTGCGTACCCAACTGCAACGCGTTTCACTAGTTCCCACATACATAATAGTGGCGACGAGGATTTACCCGCTTTCGAAAAAAAAATAAAATCAAAAATCATGGCGCAAGGATTCTTTGGGTTGTTATCGAGTTTTGATCACAATGTACAATCATGGCGCGAGTACAAAGGAAGATTAACGCAATGGTTCATCGCAAACGACATCTCCGCGACTACAGATGCCGCGGGCATTAAGCATCGGGCGATTTTGTTGAGTGCACTCAGCGAACCCACCTACAAGCTCGCAGCAGATTTGGCGTTGCCTAAAGAACTCCAAACAGTGCCTTTCGAGGATATACTAAAACTTTTGGACAATCACCTGATACCCCAAGTATGTGGCTTCAGCGAGAGGTACAAGTTTTACTCCGCGGTACAAACGGACGGAGAATCTTACCCTCAATGGGCGGCGAGACTCCGCGGTTTAACCGCAAATTGTGGATTCCTAAACGTGGAGGAAGCATTAAGGGACCGTTTTGTAATGGGAATGCTCCCGGGAACGGAGCGAGAGAAGTTGTTCGCTCGGGATCCAAAGTCTTTGTCGCTGGCAGAAGCAGTGGAACTAGCAGAGGGAGTGCGTTGCGCGCGCGCAGGCGCCGCGGCGGCATTAGTGGTGACGGCAGTACCGCGAGGCGATCAGCTGTTCAAGATTGCGGATAAAAACGTCACAAGGGACAAAGTGTCGTGTTCGGTTTGCGGTTTTACAAATCATACTTCATCTCAATGTAGGTTCGCTAACTATAAGTGCAAAAAGTGCAATGTAAAAGGTCACTTGCGCCGTATGTGCAAAAAAATCAATTATGTGATTAACGAGAGGGTAGATGATAACGGCGATGACGACGGTGAGTGTTATAATATTCGCTCGATTAACGGTGCACCTATGTGGGACATTGTTTATGTCCGGGGAGTGCGAATGAAGTTTCAGGTCGACACAGGGTCAGCTGTTACGGCTATTTCCGAAAAAACTTATTTAAAACTATTTAATGATGTATCATTGTCTAAACCGAATAAACGATTACTTTCATACACGGGCTATAATATTGAATGTATAGGAGTTGCACGGTTGCCGTTCACGTATACAGACAAAACGTTTACACTAGATGTGTATATAATACGAAACGGTGGTCCACCACTTTTAGGTAGGGACTTCATTTCTCTATACAAATTGGAAATGTTGCCTGTCAATTACTGCTCACAATCGTCGAACATTACTGAACAGTTACAAAATCAATATCCTAAATCCTATCTATCAAAATCCTAAAAGTCGTATGCGTCGCGTACCTTGAATGCGGCTGAGCGTCAATACTCACAGATACAAAAGGAAGCGACGGCAATAATATTCGGGGTAAGGCGTTTCCACCAATATCTCTACGGTAGGTCTATTCCATTTGTACTTAGGACAGATCATAAGCCATTAATTACCATTTTTGGCCCTCATCGAGGCATACCTGAAGTATCCGCAAACAGGTTGCAACGCTATGCCATGTTTTTGAGCGGTTATAACTTTCGTATAGAATACGTGCGTAGTGCCGATAACTGCGCAGACTACTTGTCGCGCGCGAGCCTGTGTGCCAACGAAAAAAGCGAGACGGCCGAGTTTATTGAGGATAGGGCTTCATACGTAAATTTTGTCGTAGATTATAGCTTACCCGTTACGATTGGTTCACTACGCGAAGAAACCAGAAAGGATGTTAAGTTGTCTACGGTTAGTAAATACATTCAAAGTGCTTGGCCTAGGAAAATCTCGGACCAAAGCTTTTTACCATATTTTTTGTGTCGAAATCAGCTGTCCGTAGAAAGGGGTATAGTTATGAGGGGGCACAAAGTGGTTATACCTACATCTTTACAAAATAATGTATTGTCTGAACTTCATAAGTCTCATTTAGGCATCGTTAAGTGTAAGGCTGATGCTCGAAGTAGGGTTTGGTTTCCCGGTATTGATAAAGCTATCGAAGCAATGATTGGAGCTTGTAAAATATGTATACAGCTCCGATCATCTCCGGCAAAGGCACCGCTTGCTCCGTGGCCCCACCCACACCAACCGTTTTATAGAGTTCATGTAGATTTTCTGGGGCCAATAAATAGCCAGTTGTATTTAGTCGTGGTAGATGCGCATTCCAAGTGGGTTGAAGTATATAAAGTAAATAATACTAGCTCAGTCGTAGTAATCACAAAATTATATGACTTTATGTCGCGATTTGGTCTTATTCACACTTTGGTCAGTGACAATGCTACATGTTTTGTATCGGCAGAGTTTAGTAGGTTTTGTACATCTAATGGAATATCGCACCTAACATCGCCCGCTTATCACCCTGCTAGCAATGGCCAGGCGGAAAGTTTCGTAAAATTAATTAAGAAGGGTATTAAATCCAGTTTAATGATGAGTAGTAACCCCAAACAAAGTGAAGATAACTTATTAAAATATTTATTTGATTATAGAAATTCAGTTCATACCACAACTGGTCTTTCGCCTGCTCAACTAGTATTCGGCCGTAAACTTCGTTCGCGCTTAGATTTGTTAGATCCAATACCTACAGTGTCGCCGCCATTATCATCTAGCACTCTCTCTGAAGTTGTTAAACATAACCAGTGTTCACAGAGTGAAGCGTACGGGGGCACTAATAAACAATGTTTTAAGCCCGGGGACCGAATTATGTATAAAAAATATTTAACAAATAAGAAGTTTACTTGGAGCAAAGGACTAGTAATAAAACGTATAGGTAAAACAATTTATTTGATAAAAGATTGTACAAATTTATTTACTATAAAAAAACACAAAAATCAGCTAATACCATGTAAAGGAACGGACGGCGACAGTAACCTAGACTTTGAGAGCCCTGTCGACATGTCAGACATAACACCCGGTAATACCGAAACGAGAGCCTCTCCACCCGAAGTACAGGGGGCCCAGTCTGAACAGACAGAATGTGACAGCGCTCAAGATACATCACCTTTAGAAATCACGACTTCTGTGTCTGCGGAGGAGGTCACACAGGGAGGAGTTAATGGAAGCGATCAAGCGCCGGATTCGGCAAATGGACATCGATCAGTGACTAACAGGATGTCGTTGCGGCCGATTCCGAGGGTTAATTATAAGCCTTTTTTTGTATTAAGTAGTGTTAAGATCTAAAAGGGGAGAAATGTTATATATGTGTCTATGGTGCTATAGCGGCTACGCCCACTATTGAACCATAGACCTTACGTCGAATAAACTTCATTGCGTACCCAACTGCAACGCGTTTCACTAGTTCCCACATACATAATAAGGACTGTGAGAAATACTTTTCACTCTAAACTTTCGGAACACGTCCCACGATCACCAGGCTGCAGAGAGCACTCGTGTTTTTAGATATCCCTAATATTACTTTACTTAGCCTCTCAAGAATTCAATTGATCACTCAGGGCCTATTGCAGCTTTTTGCCTTTCAAGAATGTTTGTGAAGTGTTGAGATGTTTTTTAATGACCTAAGCAAATGCAATTAATGGAGCATCATGATTAATTTGTGATTTTCACATAAACCTCATAACAGAGAGGTGTGATCAAGCTCGAACCATCGCCATGCGACGCCAATGGTTGTATCTTTTTCTGCCCTTTTCTTTCTTATCACTTCAGTGTTATCTGCAACACTGAAGTGATGTGTTCTAGTAAATTCTCAAAACCTCTCAAAATCTGCGTTAAAGTAAACCCCCGGCTTTTATGCATGTTTTATTATCATATAAGTTTTCAATTCCTTATTATATTTATTTATTAAAATGTATAGTCTATTAAGATACAATCGGCATAATTTGAAAATAGGGGCAAGTCACATTATCATTGCACTAATATTATTAAATTATCTAGTAATCGCTACCAGCTATAAATATGAATGATGTCAAATTAGAAAATCATTGTTGTTATCATTATATATCAACTGGTGATTATTGAGGAAGTGGTGCAATAACCAAATGAAAATTACTCATTTTATTACCTTTTTCATTTCACTATTTTATCTAAATTAGCTAAGAAGCGCACCTTCTCCTGAAGGTATGCGATTACCTGAACCTACAAACAGTTGTAGCGTCCGAGTTCGATATTATATTATCAATTGTTACTCCTACTCTCTAGAGACCCCATTCACTAGCACAACATTATTAAAAATTGATTTAAAGCATTTTACTAAAGGCCTTTAGTCTTGCTGTGTAAATGCTATACCTACATCACTCCCAACCAGTAAAACCGCGTTTCTTATTTCTCTAACGATTGATTTTACAGTGGTAATAATACTCAACTAAGAGTTCTATCAACGTTTACTCAATGCGAAATGGGCACAACTCCTGAGCCCTGGCTCCATCATCAGACCAACGTTACCAAGCCCAATCTTTTGGACTCTTCAAAATGAATCACATGAGCCTTAATTCGAGGGGTTTACTTGTAGCCACCGAGGTGTGAGGTGTAGTTTGGTGACCAAACCACACCTCATAAGAAAAAAAAATCTGTCAGTCGTAGGACTGCACGTCAGAAGTGAAAACATAACTGACACATCTGTCACCTGAGCGTGATGGTCATGCAAGTTCAGTGCTTTTTACCCATTCCAAAAGTTCCCAACGTGCCTAAAGAAATTTCACTTCAAAAATTGTTAATAAGTAATTGTGAGTTGCCGATCAGAAGTGTTCATTTTTGAAGAAAGTGATGCCATCTACTAGCGACATCCGTCAAACTGACAACGTACATTCGGACGATATTTTGAACAAAGGTTTTCGCGATTGAGCACTATAGGCGTTATAAATTTTCACCTTAATTACAATTATGTTTTTGTTTATTTTACTATATGAATTGCGCACACAATAAGTATAAGATTAATTAATAAGGAGCTGACAGAATTCAATGTTTAGGATAGCGCCCTCTAGGGGATCTATATATTGCATACTCTCGATGTTCGATAGCTATTTATCGTTTCTTATATGAAGCTTTCTTTTATTTCTAAACTCCTTCCGCACTTATATGAACTAAAATTATAGCAATAAACTTTGCCTGTAACTTCATAAAATTAAGATTATCCTTTGCCTTGTTGCTGTACGAGAGAAGGACAGGAAAACACTTTCGTTTTTATAATATTAGTGTATAGTTTGTATAATATTACTTTGCATTCATATTATCTTTATTGGCTTTGCTCGCGTAAAAACTATTTGGCTATACCTCGGGAACAGTACTTTCCTGGGTGTAAGTTACCCTGTAGGGTAAGTACATGCCAGGGGTACAGGAAAGGATTTAATCCGTCTGGCAACGTAAATGCAAAAGTTCATGATG
Source organism: Euplagia quadripunctaria (assembly GCA_963859945.1). Taxonomy (NCBI): domain Eukaryota; kingdom Metazoa; phylum Arthropoda; class Insecta; order Lepidoptera; family Erebidae; genus Euplagia; species Euplagia quadripunctaria. The sequence continues at coordinate 3,145,215 of OY982571.1, read as the reverse complement.
ATCGGTAGAGTTGTTAAGGCGGAAAGCGTAACAAACAAGTGAACAAACAAACTTACATTCTGAACATTACACATTATAAAACAAAGTCCCGCGCTGCGTCTCTCTGAAGTTATACTTTTATCTAGTTATATAAAGTTTATTTAAATATCATAATAAATAATACATACCCTCAACTAACCTTAAATTCTACAAACGTACTCAAAGTAATATGTACAAACCATTTTTATCACTTATAATCACAATAAATTATCATAAATAATACATACCGTCAACTAACCTCAAATTCTACAAACGTACTCAAAGTAATATGTAAAAACCATTTTTATCCATTTAATCACAGTAAATTATAATAAATAATACATACCGTCAACTAACCTCAAATTCTACAAACGTACTTAAAGTAATATGTAAAAACCATTTTCATCACTATCGTGCAGTTGGTAACTTTTTTAAAAAGCTAAAATGTTGACTAGCTAACTTCAGGGTGTCGTTTTTTCGTGACGGTGTGCGCACGCATCGTAAAAATTTACTCTCACCATTTTTCCATAAGGCGCCAAAAGAAGTATAACAAAAAAATATATTGTTTATTTCGATACAATGAGTAGGTAGGTCCCTGTATTCACCTAAATAATTATACCAAAAAATGGCATAAAACTGCGATAAAAGACTATTGTTAGTCATAAGTGTAATAAATAAGCATTCCGTCACAGTATAAAATTCCGTTATCAAAAGATTCAATAACATGAATACTTGTGAATGACCAATAGTGGCTCTAGATAACTACAGGCTACGAGCTATAGGTAAAAACCTAGTTCTACCTATATATTTATCAAGATAGGCTTCTCAAAGCTCTTCTCTTCACAGCACAGTACCAAGAATTTTAGGTAATTTCCAATTAACATAGGTAGGTAAACAATGGGTGATAAAGATTCACAATAAAAATGCTGATTGCGAACGGTTATCAAACCATACGTAGCTTGCTTAATCTACAAATATATGTAAAGTTAATAATTATCACACAATCTTATCTATATCGACAATTTTGACCAAAAAATAGCACTCAGTCACATTAATCAAGTAATACATAGCGGTTTGTGTGTTGTAATAAAAAAAATAAGAGATTGATAACTTTGTGCTTTACTACGTATCAAAAATCTTTTGAAGTGTTACTATTTGGAGATCAAAGAATAAACCAAAAAGCTGGGTAAGTACTGGCCACAATATTTTGTGAGACCAAAAAAAAGAAAATGCGATTAGAACTTTTTTGGTTTCGTTTTTTTTTATGGAAACCAAGAACACGGCTCGTCTGCCTGACATTAACGATTATCAGTCCAATCCGTGTCATTCACGCACTACCCTATTTTCCCCATAAAGCTTTGACGAGTCTACCCACCTGTAGGAATGCAACACTGGGTTAATAGTGATGGTTACGCTCGGTCTTCTGTAGAGTGGAAGTGCGTACACAGTCGGGCGGTTACATTTCTAGCTCAAATCTTCTGTACCTTGTTTGGTGTGTATGTTTTTCTTGATTTTGATTATAAGTCGTTGAATATATTACTCTAGTATACCTACTATATTTTATAGTACTAGTCGAAGGCTGTTTTTGTGCTAAAAGAACCTTTGAAAAGGCGTATAACGCGATCATACAATGATCGCGTTATACGCCTTTTCAAAGTGTGAGTTCCATGTTAAAGTGTGAAGAAAAGGAAATGGTGGCATACTTTTTCTTAGAAACATGTAAATTATACTTGCAAAAAAACATACAATGACTCTATTAAAGAATTTACAATAATAAAAAGTATTTGTTATTTAGATTGTACATTTTTTATTGTGTAATGGAATAGGCGTTTGTCTTCCAACTCACCTGATAGAAAGTTAAGATGAAGACTAGGATGGTACACGCCTATCCAAGAGGAACCTATTCACTCCACTCTTGAATGTTCCAAGATTATAATTGTCTGGAAAAATAGACGCAGGTAGTTCATTCCAGACCACTTGAACCAAAAAGGAGCTGTCAAAACGTTTCGTTCGACTTTTTGGTGTTTCGAAAATGAAAGGGTGGAACCTCTGTTTGTGTCTAATCTATAGGAATAGAGAGGGTTCTATTAGATAAACATGACGCTACTAGAAGCATTGTGATTATTTTACAACGTAAACTGACAAATAGTTATTAAATATGTATATCTTGGCAAACTTCTTTACCATCATTACGTTATTTGACTTGGTATCAGTCATTGCGTTTTTCGTTTGCGTTTATCGCAGTAAATTCCAATTTAATTACCCGTCAATCTTTTTCGAAACCTTTCTATTACCGTACTTACTCATTAAAGCGAGCTGCTTCATGCATTTCTCCTATTTTACCAATTTCGTGTCAATTCTTCCTTGATTAATGCGCGATAACTATCTCTTGATAAGTCAAGTATAAGTGCGCAATCAATAAGAACTGAACAAATAGTTGATAAACAAAGAATGCACTTAATCTACCAAATTGATGAATAATCGAACTTTTTAATTAGCATAAGTTCAGTTGATAATGAAAAAAAAGGTATTATAAAGTTCTCTTAAGTATAACATCATTGTCTAAGGTTTAACTATAGTTTTTACTTCAATAAAATCATAATCGCAATTTCGACACCTTCTACCACCGTCCACCATCTTCTAGATATTCAACGCAAAATAAACAAGAAGTACGAATGTATGTATTTTTGGTAAAAAGGGCAAGCAAAATGTTTGAAAAAGGACGAAGATTCAGTAGAAAATGTGAGGTTTGTTATTCTTCCTACTTATTTCGTTTTAGTAACTAAAAATGAATATTAACGGAGACACGGAATAATAATACTGTGAACAAAAAATGTTAAAAAATACAAAAAATAAAAGAAATATGTTTTTTGTTAACTTGTTAACTTTAATATTGTTTATAGATACTATGCACATGCAGTGTTTGCTTGTAATTGAATGTAACTTTTTTTTACTAATAACAGACATGCAATGTTATAATCATAATTGTATTATTTGCCAATTTGTTAGCCAAACAATATATTTCACTACATATTATAAAACAAAGTCCCCCGCCGCGTCTGTCTGTCTGTTCGCGATAAACTGAAAAACAACTGAACGGATTTTCATGCGGTTTTCACTAATAGACAGAGTGATTCGTGAGGAAGGTTTAAGTGTATAATTTGTACCCGTGCGAAGCCGGGGCGGATTGCTAGTCATTACATATTTTAAAACAAAATCCCCCGCCGCGTCTGTCTGTCTGTTCGCGATAAAATGAAAAATTATTGAACGGATTTTTATGCGGTTTTCACCAATAGACGGAGTAATTCATAAGGAAGGTTTAGGTGTATAATTTGTTAACGTTTTGTGTAAATTGGTTGAAATATGATGATGTTTGTTGAAGATTCTCTAGTACCCGTACGAAGCCGGGGCGGGTTGCTAGTAAATAAATCAATAAAACAATGGGAATATCTCTATGCTTATTATAGTTGGAATAGGGACCGGTGCCGCGGTGTCGCCAAACTCAGACATACAAACATACACTCACGCCAATTTCCCCGATGTAGTAGGCAGAAGTGTACTAACCATTAACCACACATATTTTAGCAGCTATAATTTGATCCAATTCTCATTGTAGGGGGCGAGCCTACTGCCTCAACCATGCCCACTTTGGGAATTAAAGGCTGAAAATACGAGTATTGAGAGGAAAAGTAGGTAATATGGGAAGGCAATGAAAGGAACGAGGTATCGCCTCGAACAGGTCGGGGACTGGCTGTTACCATACAAAACTCATACACATACAATGTGATGTGATCGGTCATTTAATGAGCTCCGGGTGCCGATTATAATTTACTACCTGTCCCGCGCAACTTAGTCTACGTTTGTAAATTTTCCCCGTTTCTGCAATATTTTTCATTGATGCTCCGCTCCTATTGGTCGTAACGTGATGTTATATACCCTACCGCCTTCCTCGTTAAATGGGTTATCCAGCACTAAAAGAATTTTTCAATTCGAAACAGTAGTTCCTGAGATTAGCGCGTTCAACCAAACAAACAAACTCTTCAGTTTTATAATAATCTATATATTAATACGTGAAGCGAAAACTTTGGATCCCTTTTTACGAAAATTGGGCTGACGGAGGAGTATGAAATTTCGCACACATATAGTTTATACAGAGAAGAAGTGACGAATGCTAAAATTTTTTAACAATATTTGCTACAAAGTTAAAAAAAAATGCAAAAACGGGTACATACAGCTATGAGTGTCCAGTATATATTTTGACCTGTCATGGTACAAAAGTCTATACAATGACAGGTCAAGTAATATTGGCCAACGAAATAAACCATGGTCGAAATTCGACCATCACGCGATCTCTAGTTAGTATAAATGCGCAAGTGACCTTATTTGTTACGATTTCACTTTTATTTACGTTAATTCGTTTTTATTTACTTTAATGCTTCCTGTGTGGACCGACAACTTCAATGAATTGATAGAATCCACATTTAGGCTAGCGAAGCCAAGAGAAATGCTAGTTGAACATAACCTTTAAGAAAAGAGCTAAATCCCACCTCAAAGGCCGGCAACGCACTTGTGACTCTTGAGTTGCAGGTGTCCATGGGCGACGGTAGTCGCTTACCATCAGGTGACCCGTATGCTCGTTTGCCCCCTATACTGTAAACCAGTATTTCTTTCAACCAAACAAACAAACATATGCATGACATATGGTATAGTTACGCCATTGTGATAAACACACTTATATATTTCGAAATACATATGTGTTTTAGATAAATTACACCTAGACACAGAACAAATGATCATGCTCATTACAGAATTATTTTGTCCTGGGTGGGGATCAAACCCACGACCTCTGGCTCAATAGTCAGGATCACTTACCACTAGACCAACAGGCTAGAGAACGTAAAGATTATTCTATGAGGTAAATTGATTAATTATAAAATAATCATAAAATTTTCCAGATTTGGCCGCCAAGTTGAACTAGAACATGTAAAATGGAGGTCGATGTGAGAATACTGACGCTTGCACTAGTGCTCCTTGCAGCAGCGAATGTTGCCTTTGCGCAAGGTACGTAAACTCTTACTACTTAACTTATAGTGAGGTAAATCTATATGTTATTACGTGAAGAGAATTCTTCGTACCCCCTTGGGAAATGTGAAATTTGGGATATTTGAAGTTTTTTTTTTATGTAGAAGAAGTGCAGAAAGAAAAAAAAATTAAAATGTGTTTCAAATTTTTAAATTATTTGAAAAGGGCTACAAAAAGGCTAGGTTGACCTGTCGTAGTCATTAGTACGTAAAGTCTAAACAATGACAATGCCATTTATAATGGAAATGAATAGCTTGATTAATGTTACAAATATGTAGGTCAATGATATAAAACAAAACATTCATAATTATAGTTTAAAAAACTAAAAAACAAGCTTTTATAGAAAATTCAACTAAAAAAAAATAAAAAACTTAATCGAATTATTGCATTGTCATCGGTCTTTGACACGTGTGCAAAATTTGAATGAAATCTGGGCATTTAAAGTGGGTCAAAATCGCGCCCAAAGGAGTCGGTTACAAATACTTACAAACATACAAGTGAAGCTAATATAAAGCGTGTAAAAATTTTATGATTTTTGATCAAACTTCGAACACCAAGCGATCTCTAGTATCATTTATTTTGTGCCGAGATATTACTTAGAACCTACTTTAGTCTGTTTTTGAAATGATCCTATCTTTGGTTAGTTGTAGGTATGCTTATACTTTTTTATCGTGGGGAAATGTGGTAAAAAAGAACACTGTTCCGTCATAAGTGAATTTATTGCGGGGGACCCTGGATACCTTAAGAAATAAGCCTCCGAGAACCCCTACAGACTTGGGCCACCTGATCAGCAGGCGAACAAACCGTGGAGTGCGGGGGACTTACTCCCGTCCAGATGAGAGAAGCGCGCGCGGAACTCGTCGCGCCACCGTCTTGGTCTTCTTGGTAACAGTCAACACGAGTCGCTGCCTCCAGGCCGGTGCTCATGGAGGTGGGAGATCATTCTGTGTTCTCCGGCACTTGGGGCGTCTTCTGCGGGATAGGAGAGTTCTTGGCCTCTCCCGTTCCCGTTCCACCGCCTCTTTAACCAACATCACCTCCTCACAAAACTATCCGGCGGAATTCCACGCACTCTCACTTTGTACCATGGACAGAATCTCTAGCGAGAGGTCCCATGGGGTAGAACCGGTTAGGTATAACTTAGTGTCTTAAATAAAAGCAGTTTAGCTTAACCGACTTAGTACACAAGTATAGATATACCGGTTAGACCAGTAGATCGGTATGGACGTTTGGTTACACTTTCACAGTGGAAGTTAAAAAAACAATTTTAACCCAACGACGAGAAGAGGAACACTTATATCATGTACGTTGATGCACACTAGCGCCACCTTTTTAGTTTTAATTGACTACAAACGTACATTATACCTGCCATCACGAAAATTCAAGACAATTTTATAGTTTTAATTTTTGAAATTATACTTCTTTTGGCGCGTTATGGAAAAATGATGAGAGTAAATTTTTACAATGCACGCGCACACCGTCACAAAAAACGGACACCCTGAAGTTAGCTAGTCAACATTTTAGTTTTTCAAAAAAGTTACCAATTTCATGATAATGATAAAAATGGATTTTACATATTACTTTGAGTACGTTTGTAGAATTTGAGGTTAGTTGACAGTATGTATTATTTATTACGATATTTAAATAAACTTTATTTAACTAGATAAAAGTATAACTTTTTACGTGCGTACATAAGTACACACACACACTTTTTTTTGTTGAAGTTCTTCATACCGTATTACCATTTTCTTATTATTGCTTATTTAAATAGACTGACACAATATTTAACTAAAATAATTACAAATTTATGCAATAGTTTCAGAGAAGAATAGTAAAATAAAGTGACGATATCATCAATACGTGACCATTAATCTCTCTTGTGCTTTCTTTACTTATGGAAGGCGTTTTAAGAACTGATGAAATTTCAACAAAGCTGAAAAAGAGTGCATTAATTTCCATGATGACAGCAAATCTTAATATGCCAGGATCTAGTGACTTTAATCTTTAGTGCAACACATTTTTTTATTACTACAAGTAATCAATAAAACAACTAGACAGGATATCAACATCACGTTTAAATCATAGTCTTCTTACAAACTACGCTATTCCACCCGGTATTTCATGTCAGCCTCATGTCATCAAACGCTCAAAGTCACAGTCCACCTTCTATGGCTACTGTTTAACTGACTTCAAAAAGGAGGAGGTTCTCAATTCGTCCTAAAACTTGTTGAAGTGAAGCTTCTTTAGAATCATTGTGATTTGAAATTCGATGTAACGAAAAAGCGTCACGATAAAGAAACAAATATATTCATAAATATGATTTAGCCTGCAAGAGAATGAGATAGAATACAAGTATGTATATGTAATACAAGTATCAGTATTTCCTATAATCTTTGTCTTTGCGCCTGTCAGCCTGTGTACTAGCAAGCCTTCAGAAAATATGTCAATGTCAACGTGGTGTAATTTTTGTGCATTTGCGTATTAAATTTATTTTAGTTGTTTTTTCTCCATATTTCACTTAAACTTAATTGATTCTTTACAAATTTACATTTAAATCTTACCTTACCCTATATTAAAAACGAAGTATTGTTTGTTTTGAAAGTTGTGTTCAGTTGTAACTGGACTTCAGGTTTGCTTACTCTTTATTTTTATCTGTATGCACGTTACGCGATAGGTATCTTCGCCATTTGTGAACCGATTTTTTTAATTATTTTCGGTTGATGATACTTCTTTAAAAGTTAATTATACTAATTAACTTTTGTAAATATTTTTTTAAATGAAAATTTTGTATCTTTACAGGGCGCTGCCGCTTTATGCAAGATATACCGAGACCACCCAGGCCAATATTCGAAGAAGATGATGTTACAGGTAATGTGATTTCACTGGCGTCATCATTGACTTCCCTCCCACATAGCAATTGTTAAAATTATACCATTCTCACATAACAACTCATAGCCGGTTGCTACTTCTCATTTTCTCAAAACGTAGCATCAATTTGAAAGTAACATTTATGTGGATGATAACCCTTAGTGTAAGAATTCTATTTGCACCAGACAGAGGTTATATATCAAACTAGAAAATTATATATTAATACTAATTTTAATAAAACAGTTTTCCGGTGAGATTTATGATCATTTTTGAGCAATTAAAAACGGGATAATATGCTCCAATACATGAGTGCGATGATATCAGTTTCGATATAGGTGGGCAGTCGGAAGCCGACTCGTATACACATCCGGCTATATCCTTTAAGATTTATTGTAGTTCTAGATATGGTGTACTACAAAGAATATTCTATTCTAAATACGATCCTTATGTCGATTTAGTTTATTTCGTAGTAGGTATATGTAGTAATGATTGTACAGGAATAACTTGGAGTCAGCGGCCCCTTCTTCCAGCATTTGATAGAGAAGAAGTGTGTATGGATCTGTTCGTACCCAGCTCTCCCACCATGGGGGGCCAGGTTATTTATATGGAGGAAGAGATTCAGGGGGACGTGGTTATCGCTAAACTTAACTATCATGGTAAGTGCATTTTTATCATGAATAAAAATTTGAACTATGGTTATCAGCATTTTGGAGCGAATTTCAAACATTTTAAGACACAAGAAAGAGTTCAATCAAAATTAAGAAAAGTAAATAAAAAGTTCCAGCATTTACAAAAAATATTTAAAGACGCTTTCAATAAATTGTGTTGCTAATTTTAGTAAAAAAAGTAATAAAGTAGGTACTTATAGGTTTTTTTTTATTCTGATAAAACAATCTGATAAAAAGTACCTTAATTATGAAAAAGTAATAAACGTTTTCATCAGATAAATAGGAGTCAGATTACGTCCGCTAGTAACACGTTGAATATGCAAGCGTAATATTGTCTGTTTCTCTTGCAGGCCCTCAAGTGCCAATGGTTGTACCATCATTCCATGCTGGCACGTTCAGCCTGCTGGGCCCTGCTATCAGAAGGATACCTGAGAACGGGGGAGACTGGCACCTCGTTATTACTGAAAGGTAAAGTTTTGTATACTGGCGACGACTCTGTCCAAAAATGCACTTTTTTCTCAGGACTTACTTGCTTAAGCTTATTGTGCCGCTGCGCCACACACCCCAATGTACATCTCTCGCCTACATTACACCACTGAGGTAGAAGAGGTCGTCAAGTATGTGTGCCAGAAGCTGAATTACGCAACGAGAGTGCAGCGGCTTGGGTCGCGCCGCAACGTCAACTTCAAGGCATTCGTGGTGCAAGTACCCAACTGTTATCTGCACCAGGTGTTAGATGAAGGCTTTTGCCGCAAGGTGTGATATTCCGTCGCTTCCACGGACAAGTACCTATAGACCGCACAAAGACTTAGTGCAAATAGTGAATGTTAAAAACTTAGTTTGTAGTTTAATTTACTAACACATAATGTTTTAGTATGTATATTTAGAAAAAGGTATTTATATGCAGCCTGAAATAAATGATGATGATTATTATTATTATCATTAAAAAATCTTTAAAATTAATTTGTTTATCTATTTTGAAGACAAGACTTTGAGATGCCTGCTATGCAGTTCTACTTGTTCAACGTGCGAGTAGATGGAGAAATAATGGTGCCCATGGTCTCGCTGTTCATCGTCAATATAGACGACAATGCACCGATTATACAAGTCTTCGATCCGTGTCTGATACCTGTGAGTTGTAACTGATTAATTTTGTCAACCATTTTGATTCTTAGTGTTCCATATTTCAATGATCCTTGTAATAGAATGATGATTATAAATACAGCGAAATAATCTTTAAATTACGCGCAGTTTTTGTGACAATTGCCCCTGTAAAGCGAGAATTAACTAAGTCTAAAAAGAAAAGAAAACGAAATGCACAAAAGATACGCCCTTCCAAAATAAACTCGCACCCCGGGTCAACAGCAATAACTTGCTAACATAATACTGAAATTTATTGGAGATGTTTTGCTTCAAACGTTTATTTCATTTGGTTTCAAATTTATTTCACCAGGAAACGGAAGAACCAGGTATCACTGACTGCGTATACACTGTAACTGACGCAGACGGATACATCAGCACAGGCTTCATGACCTTTGCTCTTGAAAGTGACCGCAATGACGCCGAGTTCTTCGACCTTCATCAAGAGAACGTGCCCGGGAATTGGATGCGAATGTACTTGAAGTTAAAACTCAGGACCACCCTGAATTTTGAAGAAAATGCACTTCACATATTCAGAGTGACAGCATTCGTAAGTACCTATTACTTTTAACATGTTGTACCCAGGTAAAAAAAAAATATTTGTATTTATATTGCCTACATTAATAATCGCCCCTCGGTTCACTGACATTAAGAAAAAGGGTTAAGAAATCTAGTCTGAAATTGAAAGTATGGGATACTTTCAATTTCAGACTAGATTTCTTAACCCTTTTTCTTTTCTCTTTCTTCAAGAGAAGATTAAACTTAGTCCAATGTAACTAAAACACAACAATAGCACATTAAATTTAAGACCCGCTAATTACTGCTGAGATCCCAATTGACGTCACTGACCACTCACTACGGAGCGAAGGCTGCATCTTTATACGTTTGAAGGTCGGCTTATCACCTCTGAGCAAGAGCGTCCCGGTGCTAAATATCAAGTTGAGAGTTTTAGGCTAAGTACAAACACGAGCCTTGCCGTGATTAACAATATTTTGTCCTTCTAAGTCTCAGAAGACCCTATCTGCTACCTGTACAGTAGTGTTTTGCGGAATGTTTCTAAATGATGCTTCCAGGTACTGTCTATCATCGCATCGCTCGTAACCGGCAGAGTTTATCTCAACACTTTAAAACAAAAAAAAAATTATCTAAAATGTGCTTCGAAAGAAGTTACTACTCAAATGGGTAATAAAAGATTCTTAGACTTTCGGCAATGCATGCGTAACACTTATCCACCATAGACTACGGTGACTGTCCACCAGGCAGTCTGTATACTTTGTTTGTCTGAAAAAAGAAATATACATTGTGCTAATATATATGGTTTAAAAGTTTGAAACCATATATATTAATTAATGTAGTGCAAAGTGCTTCACTCATGCATTTTTTACCTTCCTCATTGAAGAACTCCATAGCGATGTTTGGTTCCTTTGCAAAATAATGGTATTGACTGTCCTGACTGACCGTTTGTTTGTCACAGGACTCGCTCCCAAACAACCACACAGCGACAATTATGGTGCAAGTGCAAAACGTCGAGTCCAGGTCTCCGCGTTGGGTAGAAATATTCGCAATGCAGCAATTCGATGAGAAGCAAGCAATGAATTTTACTGTCAGGGCCTTGGACGGAGACACTGGCATTGATAGACCTATATTCTATAGACTTGAAACGGCTCCACAAGGTAAGGAGGATTATAATGAGGAATAATGTGAACGTGTTCGTAAAATATATTAGAGGTTGATGACATTAGTGTTTTTAAAAAAATTGCATTTATTGCAGTTTAACTTCAAAAATATTAAAGAATTAAATTTTCAGATCCGTTCTTCAACATCACTACCATCGAAGGTGGTCGAAATGGGTCGATCTTTTTCGTCGACCCTATAGATAGAGATGCTCTCGAGAGAGAAGTGTTCCAGCTCTCTATAATCGCTTTCAAAAATGATGACAATGATAATGAAGCATTTTCGACAAGAGCCAACGTCGTCATCATAATCTATGACATCAACGACATGAAACCCGAACCGTTTCAATCTGAGTACAATATTAGTATCATGGAAGAAACAGCTATTACGCTGGACCTACAAAACTTCGGGTTTCATGATCGCGATCTGGTGAGTAACCTTCATATAGGCTGTAACTGGTTATCCATTTTACGTATTCTTGTAACTAGTCAATGAAAGCTAGACTTCTTCAATCTTCTTCAAAGTGCTTGATAGAAACACACAGTAAACAAGCGCCACTATCTACCTCCAGACTCTATCATTAGATCATCTCCAAAATGCCAAATTATAGAACTGTCATCCGAATCGGAACTACTTATACCTGCATATAAAGAAAGGAAAAAAAATGAATGTAATGATATCAACATATAGCTAAAATATACTTAGCCTCATCTAGCAAATTATATTATGTAATAATTGTTAAACCTGTATCTCGCAATTAAGATTCTTGCACTGATTAGTACGCAGGGCGCCACATAAGGTTTGTCGTATGCAATAATATAAAAACAATTTGGAAACAAGGAATCGTTTATCGAGTATATGTATCGATTAATCGAGTAAAGCGTAGGTATTTGAAGACGAACCACCGCTGACGTCTGTGAAAATGTCCCGATCCGTAAAGAAAATAATGATTGCTCTATTTTTTACTAAGAGAGGAATATTGGCTATGGTTGTACGTGATAAAGAGAAGACTGTTACTGCTACGTGATATAGAGAAGACTGTTACTGCTACGTGGTATAGAGAAGAATGTTTACTTCTAGTATCAGAAGCCTTAAAAAATGAACGATCAAACTCAAGACTTTATACTTTGCTTTTGCATCACGATGAAGCCGCTGCACATCGAGCCGGCAAAATTACGGACTATTCACAACAGGCTAAAATCAAATTGCTGGGACACCCTCTTAATAGTCCGGATTTAGGACCATGCGACTTTGCACTAATCCCGTATGTAAAAAACAACTGAAGAGGTGCAAGTTTTTGAGCGATGAGGAGCTTTTCAGAGAGCTTGATATGCGGCTGTTACAGAGAGATTCTGGAGCAATGTGTTCAGCACCAGGTTTATGCATATGGAGACCTGTAATATATATGCAAATTTTTTTCAAAGTTACTACTAGTGGAGTCTCCACTGGCAGTAATACTTTGAAAAAATAAAATAAATTTACAGACGAAACTTATGTAGCGCCCTAATAATATATAGGTCTACAATTGCCCTACTTAAACGTTGGGCCACGGTCCAAAAGGTATGATCACCTCACCTGGTCCTTTTGTGTAGGAAGGACAATAACTGTTCCTCCACAATATATGTATGTAGGCTGTATTTGCGAATTTGTTTTAGTTAGAGATTTGTTGGAGTAAAGAATCTATAGATTTATTCTTAGCCAACAAAAACTTGAATACATAAAATGTGTAGAGGTTAATGTTGCTTCTGCCGTTCGGTAGTTTAGCTCGTCTTCTTTATATCACTATTAAAGAGATGAAATAGTTATATACATTAAATAGACATTTTGGCAGCTATAATTCTGTTCCCCTCACGTAATAGGGACAACGTCGTCAACCGTGCTCTTTGAGATTTAAAGGTGGCAAAATTGGTTGTATATTGAAAGGGAAAGTTAGGTAAGAAGAGAAGGGAATGGATGGAAAGGATTTCTTAATTTTTTTTTTGTATTGCAACTTCTTTAGAGTCGTTGTGATTTGAAATTCGATAAAACGAAAAATCGTGACGATAAAGAAAAAACATATTCATAAATATGATTAAGCCTGCGAGAGAATGAGACAGAATACAAGTTTACAATGTTTCCTATTATCTTTGAAAAGAGACATATATTCATAAATAGGATTTAGCCCGCGAGAGAATGAGATAGAATACAAGTATCAGTGTTAACTATAATCTTTGCCTTTGCGCCTGCGTACCAAGCCTTCAGAAGATATGTCAATGTCAACGTGGTTTAATTTTTGTACATTTGCCTATTGAAATTCGTTGGTTAATTAATTTAAGTTAATTATTTAACACATCTCTGTTAACAACTAAGTTGTAGTGTAAGTGTTGTAAAAGTTGTTACACAACTTTTATATAAATTATTTAAAATTAAATTTATTAACATTAGTAAATTATTTGTGTTGTTTTTATATTATATTTCTCATTCTCCCGTAGGCTACTTTTCTGAAGTTTCATGAATTGCAGACACCTACACACTTTTTTCCTTTTTTTTATGGACGGCTGGATTGGGAAGTATGAGCAATGCAATAGCTCGAGCAGGTCAGGGTTGCATACTTATAACTTCACTGTTGTCGGGAAGTCCGAGCCCCCCTCACATATAGGTGAAATAATTGTAGGCATTAAATTCTAACCGAGTACTATCCTCCAGGGTGAACATGCTGTATACGCAGTTGAATTAGAGGCCGATAGTCCAACGGGTGCTGAGGCCGGTTTCCAAGTATCACCAACGACTGGATACCAACGCCAAAACTTCATAATGACAACCTTGAATCACCGGCTGCTTGATTTTGAAGAGACAGCTTTCCAAAATATTACATTAAGGGTACGTAAAACATTGCCTTAAGCGTAGCAATTTCAATACCTATATCAAACTGCCATGTAACTAAAAATAAAAACTATTATTAGAAATGCGCAAGTCAGTTTGTTTGTTACGCTTTCTTGACTTAAATACTTAAACGAGCATCATGATAACGAGCCTACACGTTGTCGGGGTGTAGAAAAGGGCAACAGGTATCTTTAATCCAGAAAAACAGTTACTGTTAACGAGGGATAGAAAAAAAGTTACTGTTAACGAGGGATAGAAAAAATGTTACTGTTAACGATGGATAGAAAAAAGTTACTGTTAACGAGGGATAGAAAAAACTTTTAGGAGGTCGTCCAGCTTGACAAAACTACATTAACGTGAGTGAAGCCGAGGGCATAACGTGGTTGTTGGTGGCTAAGTGGTAACCGGGTAGGTTAGCACATTACAAGGTTAAGTAATACTACTAGTATAGTATTATGTTATCTGTGGTAATACTAGCCAGGTCAGTCTAGGATGGGTGACCATTCTCAACACATTGAGACCCCTCCTTGTCTCGGAGAGTACATTAAGCCGTCTGTCTCGGTTGCCATACGAACATCTGTGGCATTCCTTACGGGTAGTTGGAGCCCTAAAAAGTCCGACAATCTGGTCTAACTACAGAACTTCGATATCGCCTAGTACTTGGATTGTGAATGTCTGATGGCAGTCGCTTCACATAAAATATCGAAGTTCGGCCGTTTCGTAGTTAGACTGAAAGCCGACCCCAAGTTAGCTGGGAAAAGGCTCGTAGGATGGTTACTAATTACTAATAAACAACATTTAAAATAGTTTGAAGTTTAAAGAGCATATAAAAACAGAGAATTAATAGGGGCTGAACAAAATTCTAAAATTTACTGACTGACATGGTTGACTGATGAAGAATGTGAATGGCATTAAGTGGGCTTATATATCTAGTGTACTTATAATTATATAAATTGTTCTTTAAACTTCTTAACCCAAAATGATCCAAAGATGTTTTAACATTGGTTTAGAGAAACTAAAAGAAAAGAGAGAGTGAGGTAGAAAACATCAGTACATAACTTAAATTACTGGAACGTGGCATGGCAGAATATCTCCTTAGCATGACGTATTATTTTGTTTTGTGTTGCAGCTACTGAAGTCAGTTAAAAAGCCATCAAGCAAAATGAGACAATAAAGTGTTTGTCTTGTTGTTTTTTTTCTAAATTTTTTTTTATTACTTCTAAATCTAATAATACGATGAAGTACCATGATTTTCTCTAGATACTCGGTTTCGTTCAATTTACTTACTTTAACATTAATCATGACTAACAAAATATATTCGTTAAAAAATGATCGTGATTATACTTAAATGATTATATTCATGAACTATTATTTAAAATACACAATATTATATGTATTTTTAATATAGGTAGTTGCAACAGACCAGAACAATACAGACTTCGTACGAGAGGCGATTGTGTATGTAAACCTTATTAACTGGAACGATGAACAGCCAATCTTTGAGCAAAACATTCAAACAGTTACATTCAGGGAGACAGTTCCTAGCGGATACTTCGTGGCCAACGTCACAGCTTCTGACAGAGATATTGACGACAGAGTTGTGTAAGTATTGGAGAGCAGGAATATTTTCTCATCCATTAGACAAATGACGCTTAAACATAATTAAACCAATAGCATCTGGAATTGAGGCTACTCTTGCCATTATGTTCGACCCACGCGACGAAGACTAACCTTAGTCACATTCAAAACCATTAAGACTGATATATGTTCGTTAAGTCAAGCGTGTCTTAAAAACCTGCATTGACTTAATTCAACTTCTGTCTAAAAGCTTAGTGTGCTTAATAGAATTAGGACATAGGCGGACCAATTGGCATGTGCTCAATAGAAACAGGACCTAGCTGTGGAGCAAAGTCAACAACAACGACTTATAGTCGCAAGTCCGGCCTCAGATGGAGTGCTGTTGCCACCTCTGGGCGTTAGTACCAACAGCGTTTAGATTTCACACATAGAAGAGCTTTAAAGATTTCACAATTCTAAGCTCGTGACCAATATAGAACTGCTCAGCCTTAGGAGATTTTGCTTCCATATTTTGAGTTTGTGTCCTGCCGATGTTGTGACTGTTTGATTTCTGAGCAATTGCTTGTAAGCGGCGGTAGTTCATCCTCACACTTATAATCCAAAACCCAAAACAGATCGGCCTTTCGAACCTAAATCTCAAACCCTCGACATTTTAACAAAATTAGCCGTTACTGAAATTTTATATTAGTCATTATCTCACATTAGGTTCAGAATGGTGGCTCTGTCTTTATATTTATTTATAGGCCTATGCAGCCTGAAGTACATAGTTTATAGTTATGATTGTACCTCTTTCAGTATCCCATTGAAAGGGTTTCCACATTTTACACGAACTTTTAGCTTATGCTTTAATGTGATAAGTATGTTTATAGAAATCGTAATTTTTATGAGTCTAAACGCTTGCATTTTATTTTAGACACGAACTGCTAGGTAATGCTGGTGGCTTCCTGCGGATTGATCCAGACACTGGTTCCATCTACGTATCAATTGATAATGCATTTGACTATCACAGGCAAAGCGAATTGCTTATACAGGTAAAAAGATTTCAATGTATGATTTTTTCTTATAGAAATTTAGTTTTTTCAAAAATAGATGGATATCTTATCCAACTATTTTCGATAAAAATAGATATCGTATCCACCTATTATAAAAATATTTTTTCCTATGCTACGCAATCAAGACATTAAGAATTTATGTCATATTTTCATAATCTTCTGTTCAGTCAGCTCCAACTAACTACAATAATGGTGTAACTGGCTCTCTTTCTCTCTCTGGCATCCCTCTTAGAAGAGGGAAAGAGCTACCTTTTCGAAATATTAAGGACACAAAGATATAAAGTGATCTTGTTTCAGGTGCAAGCTATCGACACCCTCGGCGACGGACCATATCACACAGCTACCTCACAACTCGTTATTCAGCTTATAGATGTCAATAATACGCCACCTAGTCTTAGATTGGTAAGCCTGAGTCATTATTCGAAGTAATTTTCTCACAATTAGGAGAGTGTTTGAACTGCTGAATGGCCTACCTCAGTCTTTTTCTTGGGAACGCACTTTGGTATTTGTTGCGAGCCACAATAGCGAAAGCGTTTTTTTATATACTACTAGCTGCACCCAGCATGCGTTGCAATACCTTTTTTTTGGACCAGGAACCCTCGTGGGCTTCCCCAGAACACCTACCCCACCAAAGTTTCATCACAATTTAATAGTTTCGGAAAGCATAGAGAACAGACATTGATTTTTATTTATATAGACTAAGATGTGATGATGGTTACTGTGGGTGTGTACTGGATCTACGTTCCTGTCAATAAACGCCGATTCGTCCAGAATGAAGGTCATCACAGACGGTAAGGGTACAGCTCTAACCCAGCAATAAAGTTATCATTCAGTCTGAGCATCAACACGTGGTCGTATAATATATTTCATAATGTCAATATGAAAAAGTCAACGGCGGGCAGTAAGCGCGTATTGACATTATGAAATGTATTACACGACCACGTTGTAAAGCTCAGATTTGAAGGACAACTTAATTGCTGGGTGGAGCCGTGCCGTTACCGTGTGTGATGAGCTTAATTCTTAAAAAGTAAATATAATATCAAACATTATTTTAAAACATTTTCAATATTATAGCCTCGAGGCCGTCCTGAAGTAGAGGAGAACGTTCCAGAAGGATTCCCAATTGAAGTGGAGGTTGCGGAGGGTATGCCTGCTGAAGAGATCACCGCAACGGACCCAGACACAGGTGCTGAACTTGTCTTTAAAATTGATTGGGACTCCTCGTATGCCACCAAGCAAGGACAAGAAACTCCTGCAAAAGAGTTCCACGAGTGAGTTAATACATTTAATTGAATTATACTAAAAAAAAGTTATAAGCACACGACCAGCTTCGTTATATTTTTATTATTATCGCCACACCCAAAAAAACTCGTATTTATTTTATTAATAATAGGGGGCAACCTATAATACATGATAAAATAGTTCACCATTTTATAAACATTATTATGACTGGGTAGGGTACGCTATTGGTCGGTCTGACATTGGTGGGGTGATAAGAAGGTTAGGCATGCATAATAAGTTGATAACGATCACTTGAGTGCTGATGGAGGTACGAATAACATAGCAGTTAGTGTTATTTAGTGAATTTGTGTGATTGTTGCCAACATAAATGTGTAAATTAAAAATGTTGTAAAACCATTAATGTGTGTCCCTATTTGTACAATAGAAACAATTTGTAGAATAGATATATTCATTAGCGTACCGAGGGGGGGAGGCTTATCAAGTTTACATAGTCCTAAGGTAATTTTCAATCAATTTTTTTATTTGACCCCCTCCCCCCCTGGATTAAAAGCTTTTACAATTCGTTCCTGTTTACAAATATTTACATTTGTGTCAGAGAGCTCGGACTCCAAATTTCAATATCTTTAATTCCCAAAAGTGCCCGGTTGAGGACAATAGGCTTGCTCCCTATTACGTGAGTGAGACCAAATAACAGTCTGGAAAGTGTGAGTGTTTAATACACCTCTGCCTCTGCTCGGGGGTATTGGAGTCAGTATATGTATGTACTCGTATGTACAAATATTTACACTCAGAGATAACCGTACCTATATCTTGAGTCAAATTTTTGATGTGTTCCGCCCCCCTTGGGCCAACAAAATGGTATATAATAGGTTAAGCTCGCCTTTGTACATACCATCGTCCTTATGTATAATTTGTGATTGTTTTTGTGTACAATAAAGAATAATAATAATCATTATGTATCGTAGGCGTAATGGCTAAGGCTGCAGTTTTGAACCCCACCTAGTGTACTAGCGACAAGAACCCACTCCTAACACAAGCATTTAGCTTACTTAGAGGGCTTAACTAGAATACTAGTAATATGTGACCCATGTTACTAGTATATGTTTTTTTTTTTTAATCATGTTAAATTATTTAATTTACAGCTGCATAGAGATAAAAACGGAATACACGAACCCCAACGACAAAGGTACAGCCGTGGGCAAACTGTTTGTGAAGGAGATCAGACCGAATGTCACCATCGACTTTGAAGAGTTTGAGATACTTTACATCACAGTGCGAGTATTCGATCTCAACACTGAAATAGGATTAGATTATGATGAAGGTAAGTGCACATAGCAATATGGGCCACATATATAACGCAGTGTACGAGACGTTTATACTACACTAATGTTAGGTATTTCTGGAAAATGTAGTCTACAAACAAAGCAATCTTTGCTCTTTATAATATTAGTATATATTTAGAATAAATTGAAATTTCCATGTCTCATTATACATGAGTTAATAAATCACACATTTCTGTATAATTGCATTGTAAATCTGTCTATGTTAATGGATAATTCTTTACCTAATCTAGATTAGGTAAAGAATTTGTTGATAACAGGCCTACTCACCGAATTGGCACATTTAAATACATATAAATGTGTTTAAACTTTCGCGACTACACATATTAGATGTGTAAATTGGGACTCATTGGAGCAATAACAAGAAAGTAACATACCTATTTTGGTTACCCGACGTTTCGATCGAATTGTACCGATCGTGGTCAGGGGTAAACTTGACTGCTCTCACCACTTTACCCGTGACCGGTTTTGCTAAATGTATTTACTTAACTTTATTTCATTTATTTACTTCAGTTTAGGTTCTTATATAATTATAATAATAACATGAGACACCTTACACACGGCTATCTGATCCCATACTGGGCAGAGGCTATGGCCTTTGCCTATGGTAACCAGACTGCTGATATACACAGTTTAGCGCAGTCAACCTATCTGTTTTATGATCAAAAATGGACATTTCGATTACCACGCATTTTTATTTTTTAATAAATAGTAAAAAATGCGCTGATTAAGAATTTTGATACCGGCAGTCTGGGCAAGTAGGGCGTAATTTTTTTATTTAACAATTTAACGAAAATCTACGTACGTTCCTTTCAAAGTTATTAAATGTTGAAAAAAACGTTCTTAAGCCTTGACCTTCATTTGCTGTTAACGAAAACACTTAGCGACTTTGAACAGGTCTCATTTTGTAGGTAATTTAGTGGAGAATAAAAAAGCCGTGGTTACATATGACGAAAAACGTAGTGGAAACGAGATATCACACGAAATTTTAAAAAAGTTGTGTTGCGTTTTTCATTACATTGTTAAATAAATAAATGACGCCCCACTTGCCCAGACTGATCTTGATCAGCGCATTTTTTTACTATTTATTCAAAAATAAAAATGCGTGGTAGTCCAAAACGTAGCTATTTTAGTTTCTGAACTGGGCTTAGTTATAATGTACTAAATACATACTTATTAAAGATAAATTACACCCAGACACAGAACAAATGATCGTGTTCATCACACAATTAAGATTATAATTAATATTGTTCCTCAGCTACGTTCACGATAATCATAATTGACATGAACGACAACAAGCCGTTGTGGGCTGAAGGAACTTTAACTCAAGAGTTTAGAGTTCGCGAGAGGTCAGACACAGGTGTCGTTATCGGTTCAGTGCTGGCCACGGACATAGATGGACCTCTTTATAACCAAGTCCGATACACCATATTGTGAGTATACATGTACCTATATCAGTTTTATGCATTTGTTTGCGTTTATGTCCAATAGATGTCACTGCTTCTGGTTCGCGATATGATTTTATTCACACTGGTCGTATGTAAAATGAAAGAAAAATGTAGACTATGTTACCCACACGTTCGATAGAAGCCGTCGTGCCGATATTTTGAATCGCTGAACTTTTTTTTTGACATAACTAACATCTAACAGCTGACGCTTGTTTCCATTGCTGGCTCTCTAGGCTATCGACTACACACAAAATTAAGCGGCCAGAAATCACCATCAGAAATGGAACGCTGTCTATCTCTGTGTCTGTCGGACCATAACAGGCAAACAGGAGTTACTTTCCGATTTATAATCTTACTAGCTATCTCCCGTGATTTCATTCGCGTGGCAATATCCCACGGAAACCGTAAATTTTTCCAGACTGTAATATATCTCTGTGCCAAATTTCATCCAGATCTGTTTAGCAGTTCTGACGTGATTAACAAAAATTCATCCATCCGAACTTTAGAATGTAGTAAAATAATAATATAAGTACTAATACACATTTCTTCAAATTTCTTTTTCAGTACGAGAGAAGACACTCCCGAAGAATTAGTCCAAATTGACTTTAACACGGGACAGATCACGGTGAATACGTCGAACAAGATCGATGCTGACCTACCTCCTAGATATAATTTGTACTACACGCTGAGAGCCAGCGACGAGTGCTATGCTGAAAATAAAGACGACTGCCCACCAGATCCGACGTCAAATTATAATGACGGAAATGTGAGTAGAAAACAGAGGATTGAGTACCGAGCACCAAGCTAATTGATCAGTGATCACACTCATTAATATAACAAACTTCAATGCGTTCAACTTCGTTTGCGTTTGTAAATTTTCTCAGTTTTTACAATATTTTTCATTGATGCTCCGCACCTATCAGTCGTAGCATGATGTTATATAGCCTATAGCCTTCCTCGATAAATGGGTTATCCAACACTAAAAGAATTTTTCAATTCGAAACAGTAGTTCTTGAGATTAGCGCGTTCAAACAAACAAACTCTTCAATTTTATTATATCTATATATTAATACGTGAAGCGAAAACTTTGGATCCCTTTTTACGAAAATTGGGCGGACGGAGGAGTATGAAATTTCGCACACTTATAGTTTATACAGAGAAGAAGTGACGAATGCTAAATTTTTTTAACAATATTAGCTACAAAGTTAAAAAAAAATGCAAAGACGGGTACATACTAGCTATGAGTGTCCAGTATATATTTTGACCTGTCATGGTACAAAAGTCTATACAATGACAGGTCAAGTAATATTGGCCAACGAAATAAACCATGGTCGAAATTCGACCACCACGCGATCTCTAGTTAGTATAAATGCGCAAGTGACCTTATTTGTTACGACTTCACTACTCAGCCGAGAGCTTGAAAAAATAACGTTTTTCGTTTTCATTTACGTTAATGCTTCCTGTGTCGACCGACAACTTCAATGAATTGATAGAATCCACATTAAGGCTAGCGAAACCAAGAGAAATGCTAGTTGAACATGCATGGACGGTAGTCGCTTACCATCAAGTGACCCGTATGCTCGTTTACCCCCTATACTGTAAAAAAAGAAACGCGTGAGGTGTCTTATGGACACCGGGAAGGAACGAAGTTCCTTTCGCTATACCTATACGAAAGACTACACACAAAACAATTTTATAAAAAAAAAAATTAAAAACTGAATAGTTTCAGTTCTGGGTGTAAAATTGCAAAATATGTGACGTCACACCAGGGAGGGGGGTCCCGAGAATGTGACCACCTATGACAAAGACGGGGGGAGTCCAAAAATCATGAAATTCATGTGACGTATTTTTATGGATGGCCCCTTTTCTGATGAATGATCTTCATTACTAGTCATACTGAAATAGGAACTAGCTTGCCGTC
This sequence comes from Euplagia quadripunctaria, assembly GCA_963859945.1. NCBI lineage: Eukaryota > Metazoa > Arthropoda > Insecta > Lepidoptera > Erebidae > Euplagia > Euplagia quadripunctaria. Next base: position 3,122,322 of record OY982571.1, on the reverse strand, counting down.
TGTGAAACGACTACATTGTATGTGTTTATTCACAGATAACGATCAGCATAATCGATACAAACAACAAAGTGCCAAAGGCGGAGAGAACGTTGTTCGACCAGATTGTGTACGTGTGGGAGAATGCTACCCACCTCGAACCTATAGCAATAGTCATCGGCAGCGACGAAGATAGGGATGGTAAGAGGGCGCTAGTTAACTGACAAGTCAAATCGTGAAATGTCAAAAGTCTAGGTTTAATAGTAACTTGTATGATTTAACAATCCCACTGCGTTACGGTTGGTTTGGTGTCTTTTCGAGGATGAGTTCCATTTATTAACATACTAGCTGACCCGACAGACGTTGTCCTGTCTTAACTATGAATATTGAAGTCGAATTTGTATAATTTGCAGCGTGCATTCTGTCAATCGCGCCAACTGTCAAACTACTGACAGTTATGTCAAAAGCGCTAAGATTACATTAGAAAAGTTAATATGGCCGTTAAGTTTTCTTAAATTTTCTAATTATCTGCGCAAATTTCATAATTTTTCCTTTCATAAGAAACTTCTGACTGAATAACAAACACAAATAAAAAATAAATAGCGAAATCGGAAATGGGGATTCATTTTTATATATATAGAAAATTATGTTTGTAGGTAAGCTACCGTTAAGCTAAGTACAGCTGCCGTTATGAATCTTGAACACATTTTTTTAACATTTTTATCAGTGCGCTTTTCATATAGTTACTGTTGGTCTAGTCAACAAGTTGAAAAATGTGTTATTCCTTAATACTGCGAATTAAAATACTTGCGATAGTTCGTTGAATTCGTAATGAAGTCTAGAAAAATGTGCATAAATTTCAAACCCGCAAATTAAAAATTGCAAAAGTTATAATCAATTAAAGGTTCCAAAAAAATTGAGTCTACTTTTTCGGGAATAACTCAAAAGCTATTGGTGCTAGAGAAATTTCCGAAAAAAAATGTTGACTCCCGAACTTGAGCTCAATAGTTTTTCTTTAATGTTGAAAATAGGACTCTGCGCGGCTAGCGCATTACCGTAACGCTGCCTCAACTCCGGCCGCTAATTACAAAAAAATAATATATTATATTAATTGAAAAATTTAAAAATAATGTCTTCTAGACACTTGAACGAAAAATATTCCGCAAAAAAAGATTTATCGAATGAGACTGATGTTATGAAATTTAATGCATTATTTTAAACTCTTATTAACATTGCAACTTCGATAATTGTTAAACTAAAGTTCTTAAAATTATTTCTCTTCGTATAGACCTTTTGGTGACTATACTAAATAAAGTTGTCGGTATGCGGTATTTTTAATTGTTATTATCACACATTAGTTATGAACTTATGAATAATTTAAGCAACAAAAAGACTAATAAAAGCAAAAAGAGGGTACAAACAATTTTATTTTAATTAGATTGTTATCACTGTTTTTAAACAATAAAGAACAATTACATAACTATTGCTTTTCGAATTAACATATTTTTTTAGAAAATAAACACCAACTTCAAAAATTAAGCATTTTCTCTGGTCTATCTTTACCTTTTCAAACATTTCACCTTTTATTTTATATGGAAACTCTCACTACTCGTCACATCACCGGGCCAAACAGTAAGATAGTATCTCTCGGATTCGAACCGACTAAAACAACACAGTGTTCCGTCACTGGGTCTTCTTGCCGGGACCTGAATGCTTTTATAAAAACCGGAGGTGATAATACCTGGGTATTTAAACGGTCATAACTTTGAAACGGAGATTTCTTTTTTTTAAATTGTTATTGTAACTGCATGCTAGATTTATTTCAGTTGAGTTTCAGTGATTTAAACAAGTGTCAAACCATCTCCGTGCCAAATATCGAAATCTTTCTAGTTGTTTATCAATTTCAATACTTGCACCCCTATTTTACCTCCCTTTACTGTATCATCATACTCGCAGAAAAACGACGGATTTGAATTTTAGAAACCTTACAGGAGAGCACTTTAAAGTTTTCAAATGATGTTTTACGCAATATTTTGAAAACGGCTGTTTCTGTTAATCAAATCTGAAAATGTTACTGTGTGTATGAGCTTTGAAAAATATTTTGTTTTATGATAAAGTATAATGTTTTCAGTAGGCTTATGTCAAAAACAAAAATCGTCATAAAATCAAATCCATCGTTTTTCTACGACTTCGACTCGACGGTATGATCAAGCTGATACTATATCGTAAATTGTTTTTTCCAGAGATGTACCACGAGGTCAGTTACCAGATTGATTACCGCGTCAATCCTCTTCTCCTAAACTTCTTTAACATCAATATGACAAGTGGCGTCGTGTACGTGTACTACACCACTCACGAAACTTTGGACAGGGATGGTAACCACCCTAACCACACAATCTTCTTAATTCTTTCAGACAACTTTTTAGGACAAGGAGGTAAGTGAGTTTCTCATAAGAACCTTTAATGAAACGAACACAGAATTAAATACACGTTCTCAGTTCTGTGGGAACGAAGTTACTTAACGCGGCTTGCGGTAAGAGTTGAGACTGGTAGAAAAACTCACAATCACTGCATGCTAGTCTCTCTGTTGGAATGAATGAATGAATGAAAATTTATTTAGAAAGCACAAAGAAACATATCAATACACATAATAAGTAAAAAAATAAAAGCAACCACAACAAGTAACAAAGAACAAGAATTAACTTATAAATACTACATACAACTAAAACTAATTTTGTAAGTATATCGTGTAGCTATGCGTCCCACGGCCTGTCTAAAAAGGCGTCCAGATCAGCTTCATGTCCAGCAAAGTGCTGGATGCTAGTTTTCATCTGGAACCTGTATCCCACGTACGTCGGGGTTACTAGATACCCATTTACAGTATTTATCAGGTGTAGATGTGTTAATGTGTGTGAGTGTTTAGTGATAAATAGAAATATGTTATATAGGTAACTAAATCTTTAATATAGGTATATATAAACATAAATATTATAAATACAATCAGGTACATAAATATATATATGTATATCTCATGTTTACTTATTTGGAGGAAACGATATTATTATTTATACATTATATGTTAAAAAATAAAGAATATTTGGAATCCGAAGTTCTTAGGTATACTTATTAATTACTACGAAACGCATAAGTTCATACACAAAAACTAAGACAAAAGAAACATGTAACGTTTTTAAACTAACAATTACTATGAATTTTCATATCAATTTCAACGATTTTGTTTTTATTTTTTTATGCTGAAATTTTCAGAAAAATCCGGATATTCCATTAAGATCCTTGTTTTACTAACTTTTAAACTTTCGCGTTCCATTATATAATTATATATTTACACGGGAATTAACGCGATCACGAAAAGGTATTACATACCTCTGAACTACCTGACGTTACGACCAGGTTGCACTGGCCGTGGTCACAGGCTGACTGGCTCAGTAGTGCACGGCCTCCGCGTCGTCGTCGAGATCGTGAAGTAGAAGGTTCTTCATCCACCCGCACATTTTCGATATTTTTGATTCGCCATGTACCGTCACTTGCTATACTAACAGTGTCCCTATTTTGTAAGTAAACCGATGTGTCCTTATTTTGGTGTTTACCCGACTGCGCATAAAAGCGAGATGGCATGTTTTTTATCACTGGATTCCACGCCGTATATAATTTGAAACCATGGTCCCGATTGAAAGTTTTGTGTTTATTTATTTCAATCGCTTCACGTACAACACTTGAATAAAAGTGACGTTCCGTGGAGAGGACTTGCGTATGGAATGGGTTATTACTTTAACACAGCGCCGATCTTATCCGTTACTCCTTTGACATATGGCATGTAGGCTGATTGTCTGTTCACCTCCGGATGCTTGCGTCTCATTATCGGTTGCTTCCGTCTTCAATTCACCTAATATCCGTTACTTTTGAGTACCTCCTGAACATGATCCAGCTCTTGCTACAAATGTTCAGGGTCACAAAGATCGTATGCTCTGTTCTTAAGTGAAGTCATAATAACAGATTGCAGGTGTCGGGGATGATGATGAGACGTGGCATGTAGGTACCTATCCGTATGAGTAGGCTTGCGGTACACACAGTGCGACAAGAACCCGTCTGATCTCGCGGTTACTTTGACATCTAAAAGCGACAACGACCTATTTGCCACCATTTCATATGTAGATAGATAAAGGAATTATATGTTTCAATGCAACAACTAACTTTTTAACTCCGTACTTATAGTGAACCACGCTGCAGTTACAAAATGAGATTATGAGTTAAAAATTACACAAAATTGTTAAGGGAATTTGAAAAAAACCTTCTTATATTTGTTGTTCAATGTCTGTTTGACCTTTACCTATGTGTGTCCGTCCCCATGTTCCCTCGTAACTACTTAATGGCTAAACCCATTTTGATGAATAGTATATTATCGTTAGATTAGCTTTTATTTTTATTGCGAGAGTGTCACTCAGTATATTAACATTATAAAACCTCACAATGGCGGATTATTGGCGCCAAAATATTTCTTTTCAAATTAATTCGAATTTCGAAAACCGGGTATAAAATTGAAAGGTTTTAAAATGTGATTTTAAAAATTATAGTTTAAAAAACTAAAAAAAACCGTTTTTATAGAAAATTCAACTAAAAACAATAAAAAATTTAATCGAATTATTGCATTGTCATCGGTCTTTGACACAATATTTGAATGAAATCTGGCCGTTTAAAGTGGGTCAAAATCGCTCGCAAAGGAGTCGGTTACAAACATACAAACAAACATACAAGTGAAGCTAATATAAAGCGTGTAAAAATATAATAGATACAACTATATGTTTATTACTTAGTATTATAAAAGCAGTCGGTTTTTTTGTTTCATTTAATGGTTTTTTGTTAACTCTGTTGTTGACCACTTCAGATGGCAACAGGAACCAGGTGACCACCGAAATAGAAGTGGTTCTCTTGGACGTAAACGACAACGCGCCGGAACTACCTTCGCCAAGTGAACTGTCGTGGACGATCTCGGAGGGTATGGAAGCGGTAAGGAAAAAAGCGTTTCTCCCTAATCTATGTCTCTCTCTCTTCTCGGACTCATACTCTTTTCTTAAGTAAAATGATTATAGTTTAGTAAAACTAAAAAAGAACACGCTTTAATTATAGCGAACCAAATTAATAAGTAAAAAACCAACTGCCCAAGTGCGAGTCGGACTCGCGCATGAAAGGTTCCGCACCGTCGTACAACAGTTTAAAACTGCTGCGAAGTGAAAAGAATTGTACACCTTTTTAAGCAAATTGGAGGAATGTGACATGGGCGAAGGTAGTCACTTACCATCAGATGACCCGTCTGCTCGTTTGCCCACTATAATATAAAAAAAAGCTTTATATAGACGAAGTGCAAAAATTTAAAAATTATGTAACAACGAATAACCTATAGAGGTTCAGTATGCATGTTGAGCTGTCATAGTATGGAAATTCCATGCCATAACAGCTCAACTTATACTAGAAATTACTTAACTTATGTTAAATTATTATACCTACACTGTTCTTAAAACTACCAGGCACGTAATTATGAAATTCATCACTTCGCAGCTGGGGTAACGCATACTGAAAAACATTATCCCCAGACATTAAATACAGGGACTCTCTTGCCCCTCTTACATGAAGTCAATGAACAGAACTTTGAAATGTTTCAGGGTACGAGACTACCAAATGAAATTTACGCGCCGGACCGAGATGAACCAGACACGGACAACTCCCGTGTTGGATATGCAATACTAAGCTTGAACATTCTCAACCGAAACATCGAAATACCAGAACTATTTACTATGATACAGATACAAAATGTCACTGGTGAGCTGGAGACCGTTAAAGACTTACGGAGCTACTGGGGCACTTACGCCATTCATATATTGGTATGTAACGTTCGATAGCCCACAGGGTGTAAAAGGCAGCGTAATGAAAAAGTTACTTAGCGAAAATGTACTAGCAGAGAACAAGCGCGCTAAGGAATATAGGAACGCTCTGCGGTAGCAAGACAGCTAAATCCATGAAATGGTTGAATGTCGTTTGATTGACTACATTGCAGTTCTTCGGAAACATGATATATTTAGTATTTAGTAAAATTATCTATGTTAACATTTTATTTTAGAGGTACGATTTCAAATTGAGAATAATGACTATATTTAGGATTTTAGTACGATGTCCTTTACACCCGGTATGAAGCATAGTCTCAGAGTATTACTTAACCGGTCTGAACTTATTGGTACATAACCACATTGTCCTATTGGCTAAACCATGAGGATCGACATATATCAGTGGCCCTTCTGTCATTGCATTGGTTAGACCACAAAGACATACATATGAATACATCTCTATAGTTTCATGCAATAGAATACGTTATATATTTACCGACGAACGCATAGGCTCATTAAATTCTCTTCATAGTGAACAGTATCATCATCACCGATGCCTTTGTGTAACTTCAGGCCTTCGACCACGGAATCCCGCAGCAGTCCAGTAACGAAACCTACGAGCTGGTCATTACACCTTATAACTTCCACGACCCCGAGTTCGTTTTTCCGCCGCCTAATACTGTCATCAGAGTCGCGAGGGTAATACAATTTTTAAAATAATAATTAATTAGGGTAGGTGACTGTCAAGTCATATCAATACATATCACTACTAAATTTAAGATCAAGAGAGGACTGTCAAAACTACTTGTCGCAGTTTTTTGATCAATAATCCCAAAATTTATAAAGCAATGGGATTACGTCACTACCTACAAGATGGCAACAATTTATCGAACAAAATAGCACATATATGTATAACGGAGGAGTTTGATCATCATGCTCAATAGGGCCCATAATTCCTCAGTTTCTAGCTTGATTATTACAAATAGACACACGACTATAGCTAGCTACGTATATCGCTAGGAACGCGTGACGGTTTCAATATTCGACCGCTCCGTCCGACTGCTGCACAAGAAGTGTCGGGCGCGCCGCTCGGCCTTTTAAACAGTGACTCTGTCAAGCGCCGACAGGTGGCGCTGGCGTTGCGGATATGACGTGATTGCGACATACATTATAATTAAATGTAATTAAATTTTGAAAAATAATGTCTTAAATTTGAGATGTGAGACTAGGAATGTATCGTTTCTTAATTTTAAACTCTATTACTTGGACAACAGGAACAAATAGCGGCGAACGGTGTTTTGATAACTGTGGGTAATGATGTCCTGGAACGCGTCCATGCAACTGACGAGGACGGGTTGGAAGCTGGTGTCGTTACCTTTCAAATAGAGGGAGATGGTACGTAGGCTTTAAACATACTTATTTAACACGATTATAAAGTATACATGTTATCTAAAACCAGTATAAAGTATCGATGCTAATATAAAAAATAGTAATAAATAATCCTAAAATATATAATAAATATATTTACTTTAGTTATTCAAAAATATGCTTTTGATTATTCACCCGCTTTATTAAGAGCTCCTTCACACTAGCGTTTGTCCAGCGTGTACGTAGGCGTTCAAAATACGTACTCGCAACGCAGACGCTAACACAACGTGACGCGTGAGTCGCGTTGTCGCAGCGTTGTCCGTAGTCGCTTCGACATTGCGCTAGAGTCGCGTCATGTAATCCTGATCCTCAAATGTGAATCCTGATATGTATTTTGTGCAACAATTAATCGAATCTGCTTTATTTTTTCCTTTTTTACTAAATTTTTCTTTTTAGAAATAAATACAACAGTAAAGTTAAAGTCAAAGTGAAATTTCTTTATTTCATGGACTTCCCTGACAGGCCGGTTGCTTTCACTGGGATATCATCATGTATTTATATCTCAACTTATTATTATAATAATAATAATGTAGTAAAGGGTAAGACTGCAACTAATGTTCGTTTATGTTCGGCAGCGGATGCATTAGAATTCTTCGAGGTCAGGAACGACGGCGACAACTTCGGTGCACTCATTCTTCTGAAAACCTTCGAAGAAAACATCAGAGAATTCACAGTACGTCTTTGTCTTTTTTAAACGAGGGCTTACACAAACATACGGCTGTTTAATAGTAAAGCATGAATAGGAGTTTACTTAAAATTCACGCTGAGATATAACAGAATGCACAAATTTAAGTAATTTTTTTTTAAATATTAAAAGCGTCTAATTCAATTTTTTTGCGGTTGTCCAATCTCAATATAAGAAAGTTTAGACCTTTTCGAGCTAACTATTCTTTTGAATCTGTGTTAGATAAAGTCATTTGCAGTATCTTAGCGTCTTTCACGCAATTTATGTATTTTTAACCGACTTCAAAAAAGGAGGAGGTTCTATGTTCCACTGTACATTTTTTTTAATGTATATTCACCAATTACTCAAAGACGCCTGGACCGATTTGGAAAATTCTTCTTTTGTTTGAACCACCTGGCAAGTATACCCTATACTTGCCAGGTGGTCCCATGGTTATCAGGTTAGGATCTGATGATGGGATCCTGGAGAAATCGAGGGAACTCTTCAAAATTTAATAGGCACACTTGAAGCGATTTGGGTATTTTCAGGCGCATTGAAGTCGATGATACTTGTTTTAAAAGATAATTTTACTCTGTGTTCAATCTTCTTCAAGTTTTTGTTTTAACTGTTGAGAATCTGCTGCTTTATTTTGGGGTCGAAATTTGACTTTTCAAGTAAGAGGTGAGAGGAATGAACGAGGCAGGCCTTCTTCTAATATATAGTTAATATCTTTCACAGCTGACTATTCGAGGAACGGACGGCGGCACAGATCCTGCACCGCGTCACACTGACGTCACATTTACACTCGCGTTTGTGCCTACGCAGGGAGAACCCACTTTCGCTGTGAAAACTGATACTGTTTTCTTCTTTGGTGAGTCTAAAAACAAAAAGTTGATATTATTTACATACAATCACGCCTACCGTAAGTAACCCTGAAAGAGTAGGCAAAGACGTACATAACACCCACATTTTGCCAACTATAATTTCGTCTCACTCACCTAATAATTGCCACCAACTGCCATCACTTTGAGGGTTAAAGATGGGAAAATCATGCTGTACAAATCAAAACCTAGTACATATAGGGTACTTCCCATTGACCTAGATTTATGAAATTTAGTGAGAAGCAAGGTCAAACAGCACAAGTGAAGAAAAGAAGCCAAAAGTTGTTAATTTGTTTTTATGACGTGAAAAACATTCTTTCTTTCTTTCTTTCAAACAAAATTTTTTTTGCGCTTGGAAAATTGACCAAAGGTCATCACATACTATAACGGCACTGCAATGGCACAGCTGCAGCACCGCGCCGCTTGAAATTGAGGCCACCGAGCGAGGCGCCAGCTAATTTCACCGTCGCCCGTTCACGTTGCAGCAAGCGTGCTTACGGCCAGCCGTTAGCTTTTTCATATTGACATTATGAAATACTGGCAGCGCCAAGCGGTTTCACCCGTGTAAGTGCCGATCCCGTGGGAATATCGGGATAAAAAGTAGTTTATGCGTTAATCCAGGTCTCCAGCTATCTACATACCAAGTTTCATCGCAATCGGTTCAGTGGTTTTTGCGTGATAGAGTAACAAACATCCATCCATCCATCCATCCATCCAAACTTTCACATTTATAATATTAGTGGGATTAGTGGGAAGTGGGATATTATACGACCACGTTTTAATGCTAAGATTTGAATGACAACTAAATTTCTGGATTGGACCCGTGCCGTTACCGTGACCGTATAGTGTGTGATGACCTTAAGACGTATATCGATGCATGGGGGAGTATTTTGTGAAATCTGGTAAAAATCTTCGTGAATTACCGAGTCTGTACGGAACCCTCGTGGCCTCGGTGCACGAGTCAGACTCGTACTTGTCTTTCCTTTTTTTAATTGATGTTTTTTTCTTTTTAATTGATGTTTTTTATAGAGGACGTCGGCCTGTCGCAGCAGTTCGATTTGCTCCTCGCGACGGATCCCAAAAATCACCTCTGTGTGGCCAATTGTCACATTACTTACTACAGCATCGTTCGTAAGTGTACATTTACCTTTTTTTACATTTTGTTTGGTGTTTCATTAAATGTGTGTGTTAGTGTAGTAGAAAGACAAATTGCCTCACTATAAATGAATAAAATTAAGCGAGTCCACGTGGCTAAGGTTAATTACCAGTCTTATTTCAAGGGCCTAGTCAAATGATTATGGACTAGCGAAATCAAAATCAAACTCCTCTATTTTTAACCGACTTCATAAAAAGGAGGAGGTGCTATGTTCGTCTGTATATATATTTTTTTATGTATTCTATGACTCTGAAAGCGAGGTCGCCCTTGCCTTTGTTATTGCGATTGTTTTTAGAAATGTTTTTTTTTAATTTACTTTTGATGTTTGGATTGTACAGTTACTTCAGTTTCATCACACATGCCTTTAGCTCTACGAAGTAAATACTCTCAACATACTTTTTGTTTTTAGAAATAAAGCAGTTATTACAGTAAAGTTCAAAGTTTAAGTCAAAGTGAAATTTCTTTATTTCATGGAATTCCCTAGCAGGCCAGTTGCTCTCACTGGGCTATCATATATTTCTCAACTTATTATTACATATACGCATCAAGTGCGTTATTATTTATCATTATTATACCTACAACAAAAAGTTTTCCGCTGTATACACTATGCACGGTGAATAGAAATCCTGACAAACTTGGTTAAGTCAGGATATTGTGTAGCATTAGGTGACCACTCAATGTAAGGGTCAGGACGGCGAGCAATTCGCGCCGACTCCAAGTAAAAATAAATACATTATTAAATCACATGAAACTTATTTTTTTCTTGATTGTGGGACTTTTTTTGTTGGTGATTGTTGTGCTGTTGTTTCCATTTAATTATCCAGTTCCTAGTTCCATCTCTAGTTAAAATAACTAACCTTTTTTCACAGAGGGTAATGCAGGTGGACAGTTCGCGGTGGAACCAACCACCAACGTCATATACCTAGTGAAGGATCTGAACCGTACCGAAAGCGAGACACATACGTTACTAGTGGCCGCTTCCAACACGCCGACACCTATCAACGTACTGCCTGCCAACACTCTCACTGTAACTGTCATTGTAAGTTAACGATTAATACCTATTATTAAAAGTCCACCCGTGACCACGTTCGGTTAAATTGGATTCAAACGTTCAGTAAACAAAAAGATGTCGTACGTAAGTCCCGACTTAGACATCAAATAATTTAATGTTCAAATTGAGCACTATCTTTTGCGATAAGAAGAGTAGGGATTTTATACATGGCAATAAAGGGTATTTTAAAAGATGTAATGTAACTCTTGCCGGTCAAAACTAAACTAAACTAAAAATATATTCTCAAATATATAGTGCAAAACTAATGCTAAATAACTGTACGAGCATCCCCATGCATTACGGTGCGTCATTTTGTTAGAAGGCGTTGTACGTTTGAAAAAGACACCGAAAAGGACGGGACGGGGTAGGACAAGCAATCTCCCGTCGCGTAGAGGAGGCATCAGCAGCTCTACAGCACCTAATGACCTACGGCCTCAATCAGCACTGGTCCGAGTGCCTGGTTAGAGTAACCAGATGCCTAAACAGAAATAAACCCGAGACGGGACAGAGGCGTGGCTCCCGTATACTACTCAGATACCGCCTGTTATATCGATAGGTAGTCAAGTCTAGTAGGGTATGCAGGCGACCTGGCCATCCTCACTAGTGGTTCCTTTGAAAGCTTGGTATGCGACTAAATGAGGTCCGCTCTAAAGCTCGTTGAAAAGTAGTGCGAAAAAGACAAACAGTGAAAACGACAAAAATTAAGATGACTTCCTTAACAATTTGGCACCCGTCTCACTGACTCGACATCCGAATAGTTTACTCCGAAACACCATCACCATCAATGCGAAAGACAGCCCTCTATACCTAGGATGACTCAACGCAGATGAAACACCAACTCACGTTATCCTGGAGCGCGAGGGAGTGGCCACACAAAAGGCAAGTATCCACGCAGATGCGAGACCTATGACCGCTCCAGGTTTTTGTGCTTCTGGAAGGAGCTATGCTGGCTCACGTAGCCAGGTTTATCTGCATACATAATAGACCGTATGTAAGTCTAAATGCGGACACAGAGTCCTCTACCAAAACAAATAGTATAGGTATTCTACATAAGCTATCATTAAGTACGCGGCGATTGCTTATTGAACATGATATTACATTTATTTTATTACCTCTAAAATTGTCGAACCGTAAACACCGTGTTATCACTTATACGTCGTTCCTCAATATACACAATCATCAGTAATCTGGTATCTATCATACATATCAAGCATGCCATTAAAAGGTCTCGTACTGTATAATAACATCATAACAGCCGACTATTAACGTACTACGTAATATGTATCAGAATCAGTTTTTAATGACGAGTGCTGCACTTTTTTTTTACTTAAAAATACTTTGATTATTGATTTTTATAAATAACAATTATCTTTAATTACTAGTAAACCGCTTCAATTGGAATAAATGAAATGAAATTTTACATATATTTCAATGTATAAATATTTTAATTAGTTATTACGCTATTTGGAGTCTACAGTCCTTAGTCTCGTAGTCTCTTTAGAGTGATGTAGACAAAGATTAAGCATTACCGTTGAACATAGCAGAGTGCTACCAGTCTTTTGGAATCATAACCACAATGCTGTCTGTGGTGTACAGAAATTCTGTGAGACCATTTATTTTTAGTGCAAATTTCAAACTCATTTCTGGTTTAAACCTAAACATTTCGTGTTAATTTCTATAAAACCTCATAATAAGTAATCCTTGTAAAAATTCCATACATAAATATGTATTAAAATTGTATTTAAATGTGAGAATGTACTTAAATAATGTGTTTATATACCAGGTAAGGGAAAGCAACCCTCGCCCTATTTTCCAGAGCAAAATCTATACTGCCGGAATTTCAGCAACGGACGTCATTAACAGAAACCTTCTTACAGTACAGGTTCGTATTCAAACACTATCATAGTTATAGTGTATCACTATAGTCACTAAGTATACTACATATTCATATAAACACTTCACTGCCTCGGCAACTCGCTATAGACATGCAAGCGCCACGTCTGTACTCGCCGGTGGTTCACGCAATACTGACAGATGTGACGGTAAGCACAAAACAGTGCATATACTATTATTTAATTCTACCCTACATATATTATACTACAATAATCATTTTTTACAAGCTTTTATTTAGTTTCACATGTCCCTTTGTCTGTCTGTAACCAAATCTTGCAAGTTAAAAGGTGGCCATAGGAACTCTGGAATGAAACGACGCAACCCCATAGAGTTTGGACTCGTTTGATTCATAGTAAATCCCGAATCATAAAGCGCTTATTACACTTGGCTGAATTCAGTCGTCTGAATTCAGTCCCTACTGCATTCAGTCAAGTGTAATCGCATTTAGCAAGTTAGCATCCTGAATTCAGAAGCCAGGGTGGTTACTGACTGACTAAATCATTCAGAATCAGAAGACTGAATTTAGGAAGGTGTAATCGCATTGTTACTGATTTTTAAATAGATTCGAACCGTATGCTAATAAATCGATTCACAAAAAAATCGAGGTCTAAAAGATCGATTTCTAAAACTTTTATTTTTGAAGTGAAAACTTCTTTAGCGGCGTTGTGCACTTTTTGGGATGGGTAAAAAATGTTAAACTCGCGTCAGGACACGTAACCCTTATCGAAAATTCATAAGACGGAGCCGAGTTTCTTATATTTAAAAAAATATAGCATTCGAAATTCAAACATTTATGAGCCGCCAGGAGCGCAGAACTTCCAGTGTACCCTATGTATCCATTTAGATATATTATTACCGACTTTTTATTTTTAACCTGTGTGTATGTATATGCAAATACATTGTGAAGTTATGTTTTTACTTTTGACGTGCAGTCCTACGACTGACTGTTTTTTTTTTCAAGTTTGCATTTATAATATAAATATAAATTCATTTTATGAAAAACAAGAAAGATACCATTATAATTGATCTCTTATCAGTAAAATCAGTTTTTTTAGTTCAGGAAATTCGATATTAACAATTATTGTTATTACTATATCAAAGTCAGATCAGATATGAAAGAAGACATTTATTTTCAAAATGTATTTATTGCATGAAAATGCAAACTTCCCATGCATCATATCTAAACTTTTGAAAAACAATAGCCTGTCAAGTCTACTGGGACCCAAGCGGTTCCGCTCATTTTCACGATTTTCAAGTGTGAAAAATCAATTCACTGCATCGATTGATTTAATTTTGGGCCTGAAAAATCGATTCTTCGATTAATCGATCTCAGATCGCCATCCCTAGGAGCCATCCTCGTACACGCACCACAGGTCGGCACAGGTCCAACTTCGTCGCGCTGTAGTCGGTAACTGATTCAGTAACTGAATTTAGGACAGTGTGATCAGAAGCTTCTAACTTCTGAATTCAGTAACTACTGGATTCAGACGACTGAATTCAGCCGAGTGTAATAAGCACTTAAATACCAATAAGTAAAAAATTCAAATAAAGAAAAAAATATTTAAGAACAACTTTTATTACTTGTTAATGAAAAGAACTAAAAAGTAAAAAATAATAATAATTAAAAGCGCGTTCCACCTTCTTTATTTCTCCGACAAAATATGACACGCTTTAATTTTTAACTTTTTAGTTCTTTTTATTAACAAGTAATAAAAGCTTGTTTAAAAAAAATGTTTTTTCTTTTTTTTATTTAAATGTAGATTCGTACAAGTGAATAGCAGTAGGTATATTGGCGAATTTTGGTACAGAGATAGACGAGACCTTGTAAAACTACATAGGCTAGTTTTCCCCGCGAAAATAAAACTTGAAGGGCGTGACGTTTTATAAGAGACTAATCATCACATGTTTTATTTTTTACGTGGATATAGTTGCGGGCAACAGCTGCTTCCTAGTAAATATTTTGGACCCTGTACCACTAAAGTATTACTACCGCCGGTGAGACAGGTTTATACTAGTGAAGCGCTTAATATCAAACAAAATAGGAAAGGTTCAAATCCTAACCAATATTATAAGTTTTAACTATAGCCTTCCATCATCCATCATATAATGTATTTACACGGGAATTAAAGCGGTATACCATACGGTATGTAATCCCTTTTTCGTGATCGCTGTATAGTCAGCCTGTCAGTAACAATATTATAAGTGCGAAAGTGAGTTTGTTTGTTTGTTAGTTACGTTTGTTTAACCGATCATATGGAGTTTCTACATAAACATTGTCAGAGGTACAGGAAAAAACATACCTATCATCAAAAATACGTGGGACATCTGAATATATTGATAAAATCTACAACGCGAGCGAAGCCGCAATAAGAATAGGAAAGACATATTGTGATGTCATAGCTGTCAATTCGATCAAATTAGGTAGTATGAGCAAAACTGATATTTTTAAAATAATATCAATTTATTTACAAAAAAATAGGAAAAATTTGGTCAGATATTTTTTTCTATTTTAAATAGAAAAAAATATCTGACCAAATTGTTATGTTGAGTTGATGTTTGGAAAATCTAGACAATAACTGTTCATGTTATAGTGGTCTGACTAATCCTAATATAATAAACCTTCAAAACTTAATTAATTATGATCGAATAGCGACCAACAGACGATATCTAGTTGTTTTTTTAATTATGAAATCAATAGATTCGGTAATACTTCAGCTAAAAAAGTATTAAAAGTAAAAAAAATGTTAATGTTACGCAAATTAGTTAAGTGTGCAAACCGTACTCTCCAAGTGACAGAACAGTTCACAGATTAGGGTCATTAACGTTCCTATTCTTATTTGAAACGCATTGTCCACATACAATTTTTTATGTTGCAATGATGATGTTTAGTGTAATAAAGGTATATAGGTAATATGTTTAATAAACCTATAGTCTATGGTAAAACCTATCATAGGCAATACATTAATGTAGGAAATTTAAATGTCAGTACAATCATACAATCACACACTGACACTGCAAACTGAACAAATATTTGTTCACCCTAAAATTGAGCGAGAACACAATATGTAGATTCTGTCAAGAGGCAGAGGAAACTGCAATGCATATTCTATGCTCTTATTGCCCACTAATGCGGCACCGACGTATTAACCTAGGGTTGCACATCATGCAACCGCAGGAAATATAAACAATCACTGCTGAAAGGATCTGGAGGTTTCTCGAAGCCATAAGTCTGAGCAGTGAACTGTAAAGTAAAAAGTGCGCTACAAAAGACCAGAAATGGTCGAGGTGGCACTAAGCACTTAAACAATAATAATAATCATACAATCGATCTCTAGGCAGGTAGGGATATCTAAATTTTAATAATTATCAAGTTTCTCACCAGGCGGTACATAGCGAAGGAGAACCAATAACGTACACCATAGACTGGTCCACTATGATCGTGGACCCCACGCTGGAAACCGTACGGGAGGCTGCCTTCGTTCTCAACCCTAACACAGGTGTACTGACCCTGAACATACAGCCCACTGTTTTAATGCATGGAATGTTCGAGTTTGAAATTGTCGCTACTGATGCAAGTAAGTTGAATTTTAAGCATTTTTAACTCCATCTTCAAGAACGCATGCCATTCACCTTAACTTACAACAGTGTCCAGTGCTTAAGGTTCGATTGTGAAAGAAAAAATACAAGAGGAAGTCTGACTTAGGAATCTCTTGTGTGTCACATTTACGCGGAGATGCGCAACGTTTACTCTGTTGCCTATTTGCTGTATCACGTCACGTGTATGCATATCATTGAATGGCCTATCAGATAATTTGCAACTGACAAATCATACTATTATATTTGTGTATGTTGGAATATACTTTGCATATGTGTGAGTTAGGCGGTACCAGTCATCGTGTAAAATAAGCATAAGGGCATTACCCCTTATTTTCAGCATAGGCATCTAGCCAATTTATTTAATTGATTAGTCATTTAAGTACTTGTTTAGGGTCTGGGTGTAATTTGCGTAAAAATATCAAATAAATAAATAAAATAATATTAAATATTAGGTACTAGGTTACTGTGAAGTCAAGTCAAAACTGTACGATCTATTGATTTTTTTATGCAATGACAAGTGTAACGACTCAATATGGTGTGCCTCAGGTAGCGTATTGGGACCGCTACTTTTCTATGATTTGTATCAACGATTTCCCAAAATCAACAAAACAACATGGTTCTCTTTGCAGATGATAGTACATGTATAATTAAATTCTCTAATATTAATGAATATCAAAATGACATCAATAATTCTCTCACTGACATTATAAATTGGCTTGATAATAATAATTTATTAATTATTTTAAATAAAACAAAAATAATGCATTTTCATCAAAGATGTGAAGTTCCGAGCTTTAGTGTATCCTATAAAGATCGCGAAATATGAGAGGTAAATAGGACTAAGTTTTTAGGAGTAGTAATAGATAGTAAACTTACTTGGAAACCGATAAATCCGATTATGCACTTTTTCAACTCTCAAAAAAGGTTTACAGGGAGGCATTATTAGCATCATATCATGGGCTAGTGGCCTCAGTCCTAAGATTTGGTGTTATTTTCTGGGGTCAGTCGACTGACCGTCAACTGGTATTTAAGATGCAAAAAAGGTGTGTCAGGTCTATGTGTGTTTACTGGTACTATTATGTATTCTGTGGTATGGTTTAAAAACGACTGATAGTTGTGTACCGTACTTCAAGTCATTGAAAATATTAACGTTACCAGTGCTATATATTATGGAAATTGCTCTCTTTGTAAAAAATAATGCGGATCTATTCACTAAAGTATCAGAAGTCCGAAGGGCTCCAATGCGAGCTCAATATGTAAATAAATTATGCCAAACAACATGTTAAACTGCTATGATGAAAAAGAGTTTCTTTGGTATAGCACCAAAAATTTTTAATACGCTGCCTGATGATATGAAAACTTTTACAATTTAAAAAGTCTTTAAATAAAGTTCCTAATAGATAAATGTTATTATACTTTAAATAATTTCCTAAATGATGAATTAATATAAGACATTAATATTGAATAATGATTTGTAATGATAATTACAAATGAATATTAATTTATTAGAAATGATTATTTTATTAAAAAAGCAATACTTTTTGACATTATTTAATTTTATTTGTACTAAGTAATTTTATTTATATTAATTCCTTAGATTTCAATAATTATAATTAGTTACATATTATGATTTATCTTTGTGCATGTAATGTAAAATCACCTTAAATATAATTCCCCATAAAATCAATTCCCCGTTGTACTGTCATACCTAAAATAATTTATGAGTAAGCGAATACAATAAAACCTAGACCTAGCCGTCTATATAGCAAAAATGTCAAACGCTTTCTCATCGACTAAATTTTCTGTCGTCAGCCATTCACTATGTTGTATTTTCTCCAGCCGAAGCATACGACCGCGCCCAGGTGAAGATATATCTGATATCGTCACAAAACAGAGTGACCTTCAGGTTTAGAAACGCCCTCGAGCACATCGAAGAGAACTCCGCTTTTGTAAGTATAATAAAAAAATATCTACCAAATAAAATATTGATTATTAATTTATAGTTCATTATATTAAGCTCGAGACGTGAAGTATATGTAAAGAAAAAGAAGAGAATATGTGTGATTTTTGACCGATTGAGCAAATATTTCTTAAGGGAGAGAGCTGATATAAATGAAACTATGGGTATTTAATACTAAGGATATTGATGGAATATCCAGATTTTTCTAAAAATGTCTGAATAAAAAAATAAAAAAGGTGTGTGTCAGCTCCGACGCACGCCTGGAGTTTACAATTCTCTCTCTCTATTTCTCTCATCATTTGTAGACGCTGTACAGTATATATTCTATATATGTACATATATATAATATGGTAAAAGTAAACACATAACTACTTACATGCGTCGAGGATAAGGAGTAAACTCCAATAAAGCACAACAAAGCGTTAAACCGTTACGCTACCCTCCGATCACTAAATTTTACTCTTCATATTTTTTTCATACCGGGCATTATTGTTTTTCAAGCAAAAGCAAATACTTGTCGTCTGCACATAACGCTCCTAAAATTCGACCACATCTTTCTATAACACTCTGTATAACATGAAAGTAAAATTAATGCCGTGGCAATTCATTCATTGCGAATATGTATGATTTTAGGTTGATTGATAGAGTATGGAATGATGAGATAAGAAAACGAAATGAAAAAGGGTTAAAAGAATATGTGGTGATAAGAATTGACAATGCTGCTGGTTTGGCATAGTTAAAAGTGGGAGAGCCATGCTTCGGCACCTATGGGCCGGCTCGACTGGAGTGATACCACGATCTCACAGAAAACCGGTCTCATAGCAACCCTTTCGCTGTGTTTCGCTGAGTGAGTGAGGTTACCGGAGGCCCTAACCCTTCCCTCTCCACCCTTTCCCCCCCTCTTCCCTCCCTTCTGAAGAAGTTTATAGTGGTCCAGGTCAACGGTATACTGAATAAAAGCCAAGTTAAAAGCACCCGTAACCAGCGAGCGTGTATGAAAGGTCTGATTAATGTGGAAGAGGTGCAAGCGCATATCAGGGTCGTGATAATGACGTTCTATCGTCTCTGCATATCCAGCCGTCTATTATCTGCATTATTCAGGACAGGGATGGGGTATGAGATATGTATGTATATAACACGAGTGGTGTTACAAGGAGCTCTGGCATTTTACCCGCTCTGCCACCCTATTGTTACGCCACTGAGCTCTGGCGGAGCAGCAACCATGCTTCTTCCTTGAAACACCAATTTGCCATTATATCTACTTGCAGATAGCGCAGACTTTCACGGTCGGTTTCCGTATGACGTGCAACATCGATCAAACAGTGCCGGCCACTGATGACGTTTCGGGCACGGTGATCGACGGCCTGACTGAAGTGAGGGCGCACTTCATCAGGAACAACGTGCCTGTCCTCGCCGATGAAATAGAGAGGTAACACTATTTTAACATTAATCTATATCAGTTTCATATTGTTGGCAACATTGCTATGACAAGAGGTATTTGCTTTCTTGCTACCGTCAGACACTGAACTACAAGTGCTATTATTGTTTAGTTGTAACAAAGTGGAATTAAAGTTTGAAAAAATCTTAAGCTTAGCTCTAGGGTGTCTGTGTGTTCAAGGACTGTACGTTGGAAAGGTCACTTATTGTATTTATCAGAAGGTTACAAATTCAGTTATACCATAGAATATATTAATACGTGACACGTTATATACATATTAATACGCGAAGAGAATTCTTTATATGAATTTTTAAAAAAATTTCACAATCGTATCGACGTGTGATTCAACGGCCTCACAGAAAACCGACAGTAAAGCAATGTTTCCATTGTGTTTCGCTGAGTGAGTGAAGTTACCGGAGGCCCTAACCCTTCCCTCTCCCTCTCTTTCCTCTGCCCCTACTGCCACTTGGAAGTGCAGAAAGCTAACATTTTTAACATACATGAGTGACAAATTTAAAAATTACGTGAAAACGGCTATGGTGTGGTGGCTATGGTGTCATGGTACGTAATTCTACACAATGACTGATCAAGTTATACCGGCCAATGAAATAAACCAAAAATTAATTACGATCGAAAGTCGACCACCACGCGATCTCCAGTAAGATGTAAGAGACAAAAGAGTGAAGGCAGTTGCCTCGCCAACGCTTAGATACATTACATAGCTAACAATATTTTTTATATATTTGCCGAAAATAAGCAATATACCTTTGTTTTCTCCGCTTGTCAACCGATTGTTTTGTTTAGTAGCTGTGGACAATCTTTAGTGTCATCAATAACAACAAATGAAAACAGTTTTTCTCCTTACTATCGGTGGAGCTTTATTGTAATCAATGACAACATTTAATGAACTATGATGGATTTTCAAACTCTTGGTGACTACAGAGCAAAAAGAAATTTTTAACTTACTTTAGAGTCTACCTCACCAGATAATTACAAAGAACATATTTGTCCACAGTCTCCGCAGCGACATCGTTCTACTACGATCGATCCAAGACACACTGCGCACGGAACTGGTAGTACTCGAAGACTTTGTCACTGATGGCAGTCCAGATGTAGATGGCGATAATTCGCAGATCACAATATACGTGCTCGTCGCGCTCACCGCTGTACTCGGTTTACTGTGCCTTATACTTTTGGTGACCTTTATTATCAGGACCAGAGCGTAAGTAAAAGTATTCCATTCGCTTTACAATAATTTGCTTTTTTTTACATAACGCAAAGCAGACGAAGAAGCATACAGCTTGCCTAATGAAAAGCAGTTACTTTAACCGCTGGACGCTTGCAACACTGTCAAGCCTTTTACCCCTTACACCAGTTAAATAATTTCACAATTTGGGCGTCAAGGCAAGAAAGTGCTTATCAAACCACCTTTTACGCGATCTACTATTGCGTCTACAGCTACCTTCTACCATTGCGTCTCAAATAATTCCTTAGAACACAAACCTTTATACAGAGGATTGATCACTAATCTCCTAAAACCTCTCTCAACGTTAGGAGCGCATAGAACCAAGTAAGAATCATCATCGACATCTCAAGGCTTTTCTTTGAGCTGAGTTAAAAGGTAAAGACTATACTGGCCTCGTCTACAGTACTCCATTTAGGGACGAACATAAGACTTATAGGCAGCAGCCATTGCTCCGTAGTAGTCCGCAGTGAAATACTGTTTCGTTCAATGGAACAGACCTAGCTTTTAGGACCCAAGTTTATTATTACCTTCTAAGTGTCTTCGATCCTGAACACAGTCTGATTTACATATCGGACATCTATCATTCTTTGTGCTAATCATATCATGTTATTCAGCTTGAACCGTCGCCTCGAAGCTCTATCGATGACGAAGTATGGTTCAGTGGACTCAGGGCTTAACCGGATGGGCATCACACCTGGCACCAACAAGCACGCCGTTGAGGGATCCAATCCTATTTGGAACGAAACCCTCAAAGCACCTGACTTCGATGCCATCAGGTAGGTGCTATATCATGTTTTTTCGTTCAGCATTCATAAAATTTTTAATTATGCACATGTGCTATTTTTACCTATACGTCTGTGACTTTCGCTTCTATAGTATATGTCAAGAGCATAACTTAGAACTGTCTTGCTATGGGAGTTTTGCATTAACACAGAACCCCCTCATGAAGAATGATCCCTTGGCAATTTACTTATTTACATTGTGATATTATATATACGTAGGTATATAGTACATTTAAATTGCTGCGTATTTAGGTTTTTTTGTCACTGCTCAGTTATCTACAACTTATAATATTAAATAACGACAAGTACCTAGATGATCTGACAATTTTTTTTAAAGAGACACTGTCTGCCTGAACGTGGGTTATTCAGCAATGACCATCCTAATTGTGACATGCATCAAAATACATCGACCTATCGTCGCTGTATTTTTTTTAAACGCCAAAGTATCCAAGTAAAATTATTTTAGGTTAACTTGGTAATACTTACGACTGACTTTGTTGAGATGTGTACATGATAAGTAATGTCAGTCAGTATTAAAATGGCACACACGCTTTTTATCCTGGAAAAATGTACAGTTCCCGTGAGATAAAAGTCACGAGTGTCAGCTTTATAAATGCGATAGTGAGGTTGTTTGTTTGTCACGCTTTCACACCTTAACTACTCCGCTCATTAGCGTGAAATATTGCAATCACGTTGTCAGGGGTACAGAAAAGAAAATAACCTTACCTTTACCTAAAAAAAAATAGTAGGTACCCACTATTCCCGAGAGATGGAAGCGAGCGAAGCCGCGGGCGAAAGCTAGTTTATACCCATGTCAAGCAATGACAAGAGAATAGATGACTATCATTGTAGTATTAGATACAAGTTGAGTCATGTCATGATTCCTTTTGACAACTGTAGGTACATACACCATAAAGTATAATGTCACCATAACTTTTCTTCAGCAACGCGTCCAACGACTCAGACCTGATCGGTATCGAAGACCTACCGCAGTTCAGCAGCGACTACTTCCCGTCAGCTGACGACCCTGTCCCGCAGGGTCTATTCAACAATGAGGTAATCATTCTCTTTCATATAATTTCAATCAATAAAGTGTCTAATATAAAGCGACAAACTGTTACCGATAATAGCACATCTTATTACGAGTAAGTAGAAGTAAAAAGAAATTCTACCTACCTGAAACATTTATTCGTGAATCCTACTAATATTATAAACGTGAAAGTTTGTGAGGATGTATGGATGGATGGATGGATGGATGGACGTTTATTACTCTTTCACGCTAAAACTACTGAACCGATTGCGATGAAACTTGGTATTTAGATAGCTGGAGACCTGGATTAACATATAGGGTACTTTTTATCCCAATATACCTACGGAATCGGGACTAACGCGGGTGAAACCGCGGGGCGCTGCTAGTTTTTAAATAAATCATGATGTCACAGTTCGCGGTCGCGGGTCAAGTTTTCGCCATATTATTCTACATAAGCAGGAGTGCAAATCAAACATTTTAGTCATTCCCTTTAATTAATTAATAACTGTTAATATGTTTTGTTATTTCAAAAGAATGAAAATTCGGTGTCGCTTATCAAGGGTTCCGCACCATCGTATAAGATTTAATACTATCTAGGTAAGGATTCCGATGGTTCCCTTCGGGTACGGAACCCTAAGAGAGTGAAGTCGAATGATAATAAAAAACTAAAGAATAATAATAAAACAGTGTCAAAGGTACAATATAATGCGTGCATGACAATAATCAACACTAATGTGGAATGTCAGGACGATAATCTACAATACAAATTTCGTGTCATATTGTTTGTTCTCGATGAACTCGTAAACTAATGAACCGCACACTGTGTGCAGTTTGGTCCAGCTTATATATTCTAAATACAGAATTTGAAGCCATTCACTAACTGAATAAAAAAAAATTGCACCAACTGATCGCTAACACCAAGGCTGATGGCACTATTAAAAAAATACACACATAGCATAGCAATTCCTCTGAAACACCATAGTTTTAGGGACAAGAAAAATGAGGATTAGTTTTAACAAATAGTGATTGTTGCTTCGGTAAAAAAGATCTGCCACGTGTCAAACAAGAAGAACGAGGATTAAAAAGTATTTATTTAATTAAGACGTTTCTAATACATTATGTTCTCTATTACAGCCTTCAAGCCACGTAGCGACCCATGGCAACAACTTTGGATTGAACGCGACCCCCTTCAGTCCAGAGTTTGCTAACAGACGTACAGGCAGATAGAAACCTGTCAAGCCAGAAAATGTCGAGGCACTTTTTGAATTTCGCCTAGGAACTTATGAATCCCCGTACTCTTTAAGTAAAGCGTTACTTATTTAAGTAACTTAGGTAAAAGTTGACACATGCACTTAACAAAGTATAAATTTGCCACTATACGGTGTCCATTCATTTATTCTTCTTTTTGATTTCTTTCCTTTTTACAGTTCGATTCGAGTCAATTAGTGAAGCCCTAAAAAGTCGCAAAAATAAAAATCGATTTAATTTAAAAGGAAGTATTAATCGATTTAAAAAGTTAATTTTCCTAAAAATACTAGATTCGTTTAATACAGTTTTTACCCACCTATAATACATATATTATACATAAGAACTGAACATTAATGTTACAAAAAAAACATTTGTCGAAACATTAATTTGTCTTCATCACTACGTTGAATAGAACATAACTGTTTTTATTGCGTAAAATAAATATCGTTTATTTTAAAAAACAAAATCATAATATTTAAAAATTTTAATAAATTGTATAATTAAATGAAAATAGGTGATTTACATACTTTTCTAACGCATTTCAAAGTCAAATTTTACGAACTCTGACATAGTTACATTCTCAAGCAACTATTAAAAAGAAAATAAACAAACGGACAGAGTAGAGGCAACATATAACTTTTTTGGCCATAATAAGTAGTCTAAATGAAATTATAAAATGTGATAAAATATTATTTATATTTCCTACATTTATATAAGATAAGTATAATTATTGATGACGGAAAAATATGTATTTCATAAATAAAAAAGTTTTATACTTAAGAATTATTTTTTTTTAACCCGAATCAAATATATGACTTGACTCGTATGAATTCATTTGTGTGCATGAATTAATACATACGTGCATAAGTGCTTGCGTACGTACAAGAGTGCGTGCTTAGGTGCATAAGTACATGGACAAGTGACAGAGAATTATCCATATTGAATAATGACATAATAGTGGAGTAAATGAAGATTTTCACTTCGGATTTTTTTTTAACCAGGCAGACTTTGTTGAAAAATATTCTTTAAGTATGCTAGAATAACGTAGGGGAAAAGTCTAGCGAAAAAACGTCTCCGCTTCTTTTTTTTATTTAACAATATAAGTGCAAAAGTGCGGTTTTTTGCGATTAACTTGCGAAAAAAAATGTTTTTACGAAAATCTGATTACACCATTCTAAAGAACGGGAAATTTTACGACACATAAAACATGTATTTTGTTTGGAGCGAGCAGAAATTTGTTAACTAAGGTCTCAAGTGACGCTGCATGAGCGCCCGCTAACGCTGGAATAAGCTGCGCACGCGCTGTACAAAAGTGACTATAACTTTTGATTGCAAAAAGCTAATAAGTAACATTTTCTTAAAGTATAACGTGTTTGAATAGTTTTTTTAAGTACTTAAATAATCATACATGTAGATTATTTCGTAAGAATCGTTGTAAAATGAAAAATGTATAAAAAAAAAGAAAACATTTTTTTTTCAAACTTAATAACAATTAAACATTAAAACATCGCGAAAACCGGTGAAAATAAGATTTTCGGAAACTTCTGAGGTTTTATAAACAATTAAGTTTACCACGACTAAATCCATTTACCAAATGAAATACATGGTTAATATGCATTGCTGTAGCGTGTTTACCATCTAGCTTTTAACTATTACAATCAGGAGCAAGTGAGCAACTACAATCAGAAGATTTCGAATACTATAAAGTTTTATCTACATACTTCGTTGAACTTATAGGGAACGTGCACAAACTATAGGTACCAAAGTGGCAACACAAATCGACACGAGAGCCACAGTTTGGTGAAAAAAAGAAACTTTTTAGAACTATTTTCGTGCTGCCGTCAATGTTTAAGTTATATTTAAACCGTTTTTATTATTATTATGATTAAAATTATTAAATTTGTGTTTTTGCCGATTAGAAAAGATCGTCAGCCTGGCTAGAATATTATGTCCAAGGGTCATAAACTATTCGAATCCTGGCATGTGTTAAAAGTAGAAGAAACAGTTAGGCTTAAGAATCATGGAAATTGCAATTGCAAGCTTAAAAGCTAGAAATACAAGGTGAATGCCAAGTAGTTCTTTTATCTTTCTTAATAGTGTGTGCAGCATGAAAGTGTAAATAAATATTGTTAACAAAATTATTGACTACTATTATTCCAACCTATTTGGCTTTACCGAACCCGACGGAGTGATGCAAGCGGGATGGACAACATTTTTTTAATGCGGATGAGCAGAACAACTGCTATGTCAACCGCCAAAGATAAGAAATATTTATTTGTTGGGCATATCTAATACTAGTCTTATGTAGCTCACGAACTAAGTACTATTAGGAATTCATTCCTGACATGGAACTAGAACGAACTATTCTGTGAACTAATAGGACTTCGTTCATTTAGTACATTAGTACAGATATTCTGTACAACAGACTGGCTGAATTCTAAAACTATATATTTATAACCACTGCTGCAATAGTATAGGATTTTCATGTCGTGATTAATGTCACATCGCCAGGTTTGCGTAGTCTTTAAAAGATACCTTTTCCTTACATCCTGAATAAACTATACGTCTTTATTAAAGAAAGCAACAGAATTCGTTGCTGTTAGTCACGGTTAGAATGCTTAGAATTGCTTAAATGAATGATATATCGATAGTATTGGTTTTTTTTTTAACCGACTTCAAAATAGTAGGAGGTTTTCAATTCGACTGTATTTTTTTTTATGTTTATTACCTCAGAACTTTCGACTGGGTGAACCGATTTTGATGATTCTTTTTTTATTTGAAAGCTGGTGCTTCCCGTGTGGCCCCATTTCAATTTGTCCAGTGTCCAGCTCTGACAATGGCATCCATGAGAAAACCATATTATTATGTCTTTTATGGAATAGTTTTTTTTTTAGTTGGTTTTTTTTTAAAGAATTATTTATCTAAAAAAATGACACACATCTCATATTCACGCGGTAAGAAAACCAAGCAATAAAGTAAAAACATATTTCCTTGTTAACTATCAAAGATTCATCTTAACTACTATTATAAGTGCAAATGTGAATTTGTTTGTTTGTTACGCTTTCATGCCTTAACTACTAAACCAATCACCGTGATATTTTGCATACACGTTGTACAGAAACGAACATGTGGTACCTTTCTGATGCAGAAAAAAAACTGGTCCCCTAGAGACCGGAATTGATTTACAAAATCATTATTATCACAAGCAAAACGCGCGCAAAATCTAGTAATATTAACAATGAAAATGTGGATTTGTTTCTCAGCTTCTAAGCCTTAACTACTCAACCGGTAGTCAGTAAATTTCGCATACACTTTCCTGACGATGACTGAGGCCACAAAAAAGGACAACATTATGAAAATCATCTTCTTGCCTTTTTCCAATTTTCCATTGGGGTCCGCTTAATGTGTAACTTTTCAAAGCGTTTGGGCTGGTTTATCTGACGCCAATCCTCTTTGGGAATGTAGTCATTTTAAGACGGAAAAGAAGGAATAAGGTAAATTTGTATAAGGACAAATGGGTAGCGAGAGACACCTAGGGTAAGGGATCCGCAAGTCTCGTATAGGGAACGGGACTGAGACTGCAGTAGCTCGCGGATGCCGGGGTCGCGTACCCCAATGTCCTGTAATTATTGTGGCTGGAGAGGCCACTAGGACAGGATCGGATACAGAAATTCTGGATTCTCGGGGGATATCTAAGCTGATTGACAAAATCTACAGTAACACGAGTTCCTTTATTGGAGTCGCTTAAAAAACGAAGCAAAAGCTTACTTAATGTCGTGACCCATGTGGAGGTGCCTGATAAACCGGTTATACCATGACACGCTTCACAATAATTGACTCTATTAGTACAAGAATAAAGCTTAAAGTTTTTATTATCACACTCATTTAATGAAATTAAGGAAAACATTTACCTCAGACACACTAACATTATTTAAACATCTTTTATACGACAATTGGATCTCTTCGAAGGTAGACGAATACATAATAATAACTGTTTTAGTGCTTTGTATTCTCATTACAGTCTCTTCAAAATGAATATTATTACGACATTATACCTATTTTTGGGATTTTTCTATGTGGAGAACGGATGTAAGTTTTATTGTATCAATCTTTGACATTTCGAAAGCAAGCATATTAATTATGTACGCTACGAGGAATATGCATCAAGCACTGTGTTTTGATTTTATTTGTTTGTTTATAGTCTGTGACTCAGGTTAGTGTTATGGCAAAGACATTGTATAATAATATGATATGTTATTATCTCGTTTATATTAAAGGTCATGTTTTAAATTAAGATAATATAACTGCTTTATTAGATTTTAGCACACCTTTTTCTGTTTTTGGTTTTAACAAAAAAAATGTTCACCATATAAAGATTTTGTCTTGATTAATAAGATTAATAAATATATAGGTATAAAATATAAATATATAATAAATAGGTAAAGACAAAAGTTGACCACCCTTTTCTGTGTTTCTTTGTCACCCTACGAGCGATTAAAATGATCTCTAGGAGAATTCACTGTTATAAGTTTAGTTGTAATTAGAAACTTGTGTTAATAATGCAAGATTGTGTTAAGATGGAATATTTTTATTTCTCCTGCAGAAATTTGATTTTCAATAACCAGAACTAACTATAATTTTCAGATGCAAATACCAATACTGAGTGTGCTGCTCATATGACTGCCTTCCCACCAGATCTCAATACTGGATGCTGTGGTGATCACCTCTCAGGTTCAAGGCTTATAGGTTTGTATTCTAATGGTAAATGAATCGATAGTTTTTGACAGAAATTGCAAGGTCCAGAATAATAATAATATAATAATAATATTGTTTATTTCTCTCAATAAGGTTGGGTACATTGGTTCATGACTAAATGGTACAACATAATTTCTAGAATCGATGTCTTTGTCTAGTGGAGTGCTTACTTTTGTACACACTAGGTGTTTATTGTACGTGAATATGATAATAAAGCTTTGCATTTGCATAAATAGATGTATAAATAGAGTCCTTGTGGGAGGCTTTAGAATGACTCCTGCTTCGACTCTTCATAAAAGCTATTCCCCGATCTTTAGGCACAGTACGGCACACCATGTGGTTTTAGTCCGTTCGATTCCAACACACCGCCCCACCGAAAACCCCGGGGGAGTGACGGTCCGAAAGGGGGTTTCCACACGCACAAAAAAAAGGCTTAAGAATCGTTCAGTATGGCAGCATGAAAATGTATGTTCAAAATAATAGTGAGGGTGTAAAATATAATTCATCATGTATATATTTATTTATTTATTTATCAATATATTTTGTTAGTTTGGTTCTAGTGATCGACATTATTCTGGCACCTTGCACATAGATTTTCAATTTAAGTACTTTAACATTAATTATAGAATACATACTTTATGAAACATAACAAATAATTTTCAGGTGGAAGACAAACGGATTTGGATCAGTATCCATGGATAGCGCTCATTGAGTATACAAGACGCGATAAACTGGAAACATTATGTGGTGGCAGTCTTATTAGTGGCAAATATGTATTAACTTCAGCTCACTGCGTCACTGGACAAGTGTTAAATACTGGGACCCCGTAAGAATTTATTTATTTATATGCTAGTCCGCACAATAAGAAAACTTAAATTAAACATAAATTTAAACGACAGCAACCAGTGTTTGAAGACGTAAATAATAATCTTAGTCCTATCAATCCTAGTCTCTGCCCAGGGGTTTACTAAAATTATTATTTTTTTCAGCACAAACATTCGTCTTGGAGACTACAACAAAACCCATGACGGTCCTGATTGTGTCTTATATCCAGAAGGCGATAGTGATTGCACAGAAGGAGAAACAAGAGTACCAATTGATAAGACGATACCACATCCCCAGTATAAGCCCACTCAACTTTCAAGAACAAACGATATAGCTTTAATTAGAATGAAGAAAACAGCACCGTTTACAGGTTTGTACATCTATTGCTTCTTGTAAAAGCCTAAATCTATTTGTAGGAACTATTGATACAATGACCTAAAAAGTTAGCTTTATCTACAAGATTATTTTTAGGTTACGATACAAATTATTTACTGTAAAAAATACTTTAAAATATTTTAAAGTATTTTTTACAGTAAATAATTTGTAATAATAGGCCTTAATGCAATAATAATGCGTGATTTGGAGGTAAGTTAGGCATGCTTATGCCTTTCTCTTCTCACAGCATAGCGTGCTGTGAGAAGAGAAATATGAGTTCTCCATTTTCTTAGTTAGTTAAAAAAACGAAATCCCTAAGATTAGGACATTTTTCAAAGTGTGTTCAATCGTATTTTCGTTTGGTATTGATAAATTCTTTAACATTATAAATTTAATTTAAATAATAAATCTTTAAAAAAACAAAGTTTTAAGTCGATATTTTACAGGTTTTTTTCTGTTTAATGTAATTACCATTTTTTTGTGTACACAAACATTATTCATTTAATTTCAAAATATGATTAAGAAAGAAACAACTAATGTCCCTCTTGAAATGTTACTCAAGGTTAGCTGAAATAGTAAAAAAAAAAAAATATTTTTTGTTTCAGACTTTATTCGTCCCATATGTTTCCCAACAGAGGATGTTACGCTCAAAACTGGACCACTTAATTTCGTTTTTGCCGGGTGGGGCACTACTTTTGGGCCAAGTTCTGTTAAACTACAATTGGATCTTCCTTTTGTCGCAAAGGATGTAAGTTAGTCTTTGACATTAACCTTTATTAAGTTGGAAAAAAGACTTCCATTTTCAGATGATATTTTTTTAATCAAATTATTGGAGTTGCTCATCGTCGCGTCGAGTCTTTTATCAGAACCTGAATATGTTTCTTCTATCACATTTGGAATATCAATATCAATCATGAAATCTTAAGATTACACTTTTGGGTTCATTTGATTATCTTTGTATTAATACGTGAGTATTCTATACACCATTTTTAAGAAAATTTCGTGAACGCAGGAACGAGTTTAGAATACTTAAAGTTTATGTATTGAAGAGTGCAGAAAGCTAAATTTTTTAAGCAAAATGTGTTACAAATCTTAAAAAATTACGTGAAAACGGCTATATCAAGCTACACATCCAGTATAAAGGTTGCCCTGTCATGGTACGGAAGTCTTTTCAGTGACAGTTGAAGTTATACTGGTCGATGTTATAAAACAAAAATGAATTATGACCGAAATTCTCTCTCTTCTTAAAAATATGTTTTAGTTCCTTATTTATTGTTACTATATGTGGAACAATAAATATTATGGCTTATTTATTCATTTTGTCCACAGAAATGTCAAACAGTGTTCTCAACTCGAATTCCCGACGTTCACTTAGAACAAGGCCAGCTTTGCGCCGGAGGTGTGAAAGGCAAGGACTCCTGCTTAGGTGACGGCGGATTGCCCCTTATGTATGAAAATGGCGGAAAATATGTAGTCGTAGGACTTGTCAGCTTTGGTTTTAGGGCTTGCGGTTCAGAAAATATTCCTTCTGTGTATACTAACGTATTTCAATACAGTTCTTGGATTAGCAGTAACATTACTCCTTAAATTGATTAATACTATAGTCACATTTTTTATTTTATTTTAATACAAGTAGTATGATAATATTATTACATCAAACATTTTACGTGATATTCTGTTTCCTTTTGATCTCCTCATTCATCATCCACTTAAGACAAAAGAAAAAAAATATATTAAGATATAAAACTTTTGGATTGGAATACGAAAATACGTTGTTATTGATTTAAGTGTAGTAAAAGTTCAATGGTCTATAATAGTGTATCACTCTTTGTATAGAAAAATAAGAAAATAAAAAAAAACAGTTTTTGAAAGATGCCTGTAAGGGTGATTTATTTTGAAACAACACGAATGTACTATCCTCTGCATAAAGACTCGTACAATTCGTTGCCAAAAAGATCTAGATGCATTCATGAAGTACACTGTGGGACGCTTACGAACAACATGTACCCAAAATGCGCAACCCGTTCGGCAACTTGTAAGAGCCAGCTTATTGCTTTCATGTTGAGTGAAGGTTTCTTACCTTCTTGTTGAGCAGTAAAATTAACAGGCTGTGTCTAAGGACTCAGATCCACTTAATTTCCAGAAGATACTCGAACTCTGTAGTCCATAGCTGGTTGAAGATCACATAATTCTATGCTCTGCCTCAGATCGTTATTTTGTCTGAAACGTATTAAGTGAAGTGTTTGCATAACAAAAAAAAATGTATTTATTAGTTTAACTAATACTACTAATCATCATAATAGTACTAACTAATCATCAGTATAGGCTAAAATAACTCGATATATGGATCCCTTTTAGGTGAAAGCCTCCTCCATAGCTTTCAAGGCCTCTAGCCAGCTTCTCCCCACGACGCACACTAGATCATCAGACCATCGTTTATTTGGTCTACCTATCCTTTTTTTGCCATTTGGTCCTGTAAATTTGATACTTTTTAAGGTCCACCTATCCTCTTTGTATCTTGCCAAAAGGCCCCCCCCACTGCCATTTTAATTTCAGTGCTTGTTCTAGAGCATCAGTTAATTTTGTTTTTAATCTGATCTCGTCGCTTCTTATTTAGCTTTCGCTTTTTTTAAGCAGGTTAAAAATACTTGAGGATATTGATTCAGAATTTTGACATATTTATTTATTTTTATTAACGTGTTCGCTCCTATTATCGCCCTTGACCTCGACAAAGGTTCATGTCCAAGTCAAATTCTTGTACAATTCCATCAAGAGTGTTTTGTTGCTTACAGGCCAGTAAGTCCTGCTTTTGAAAAGTCACTTACCGGCTTATAAGCAACAAAACACTCTCGTACTTGACTTCTCCTTCATTAGTATCACGTCAGTAGTACAGTCCAGTATGATAGAAAAGTATTTAGACGATTACGTATCTAAGTATTCACCATAGGCAGCAGATTATTAGCCTGCCCTATCTTTAATGCCCAAATTATCGTATAATAATTATAGTAACGAATCGGTGACCGGTGCCTGGTGATAAAGTTTCGGTTGATTTCGGCGCCCCCCGCATGACGGCGCCCGGTGCGGTCCCACCGTATTTAAAAAATACACTAAAACAAATTACAATCAATTTATATGGGTTTACAAACCGTTGTGTAATACAAAGAATAGGTATTATTTTTATTATATTAAATATAAATTATAATGTAATAGAAAATTAGACTACAGCGCATATTTAATCTATGGTATTTCGGTGGAGTTTGTAATATTAATCGCACCAGAGCAAAGAATCTCAAAAGAGTTTTAAAGCTGATTTTAAAGCCGGAAACATACTATTAACACCCGATGCCACCCGACGACACGCGACCCTTGTTGAGTCGATTCAAATCCTATCATTTTGTATGACTAGATTACACTGAACACGCTGTTTCCGCTTTAATGGGATTTGATTCGACTCAGCAGTCAGCACGCGTCGCGCGCGTGCTGTTTGGTAGGATCGGGTTTTTATAGTATGTTTTCACCTTAATTCATATAATGTCAACTTATTTTAATGTCATTTATTTTAGTGCTCATTGAGTATAAGAAATTAGGATTATAGTGCTGGTAGATTTGCTTTGCCGCAGAAGCCTCTACATAAAAGTTGAATTTTAAAGGGATTAGTACTAAAACACTAAGGTAGACACACGGCATAATAACAACAATTATGTTCAAAAAACATTCCTGTGAATTGAAACTCGGTGAGTATCTCCAAAACCAAGAAACCTACAGACATCAAATTGCTAAGAGGTAGTAGTATCTACATCAAATTTGAGTTCATAGCGCTACGTTAAGCGGATTTATTAGTGGGATACTGCGAATAAATGTATATTATTTGGATAAAACCAAATTATTTTTAACAGCAATTTCTTTTTTTATCCGGATAAGGACCACAAACTTTAATTGAATATAGAATACCCTAGAAACTGCTCGACGACTTTAATAAAACTAACATTAACAGGAATATGTAACATCAACATAAACAAAAAAAAGAATCTAATCATACGCATTGACTTGTATAATTACCAAAAGTACAACACTTCATACTTGTTTTTACGTTTAAACTATTATTTTTGACTTCTCTGACTACACGCTTCGGCATCTCGAAACGGCACACAGCTAGCGCGGGCACAAAGCGTCTGAGAGTATAACTGTGCTTACAACTGATTTAAGCACAGTTTAGTTGGTGCCATTTTTTGAGCGCCGACTAAACATCTATGGTTAATTTGATCGAAGGGCACAGGCAATAAAATATGAACTGCCAAAGAGCAGACCCCACGAACTAACTTATGACCAATACGACATAACATGATTTAGTTATAAATAAACAATCTCTTTTATAGGATCTGACAGCATGCTACCCAAAAGCAAAACATTATGGGGCAAATTTTGCCGCAACTGTCGAAAGCTGACCCAGTTGTCTATGCACCACCCGGATACATCTGACTATTACAGAAGCTACTCAGCCGTAGTGGCTGACAGACAGCGCCTAATTCTCGAAGCGAGTGGTCGTATTATCCATCCTCTTAGTCTATTCAGGTACCAACAACCAACAACTTCTAATTCTATCCACGTCAAGGTGGAAGGTAGATTTATTAGTTATACATATATAAAAGTTCTAAGTCAATGGAGGGTGATTTTATGTTTTTGGTCCTGTGGGAGAATATGGAGACAACCATTTCATTTATGTTTCGATGTCCACAGCTCTTGATTTAAAATACAATATTGAGAGAGCCAATGAACATTCTGAACCCAAACATCATGGGTATCTAACAGTGTAAATGAATTCAAAATTATGACTTTTTTTCCACACTCGGGGATAATTTTTATTTTTAGTAGTAAATAAAATGAATTTATTCCGGTCTAATCCTTTAAAACTGATCCACTAGTTCATCAAAATTTAAAAAGTAAAATTGTTTAATATCAACTCTCAAGAATTACCAAATCGATTCTAAATTATAGACCCATGTATTTTTTATTCTATTGCAATTTTTTTTTGCAGTAACAAAATATACCATGTCTTACAGAAAGATCTGGAGTGGTCATATTTTCATTAATTTTAATATCGTATAGACCACCTGACCACGTGAATGACGAGCGCTAACAATTACTTCAAATTCCTGATATTTAATACAAAAATCTTATTTTAAAACTGAACTTAAAATTCACATATCCTATGTAATATTTCGTAAGAGGAAGGTATAGAAGGAAGGTATTTAATATCAAGGATGTTGATGAATTGTCTTGTGTGGGTTTGTCCGAAAATGTCTGAAAAAAAAAAACTAAACTATTGAAATTGACATAAAAATTGATAATTCGTTCTTTTTAAATATACACCTACATCAGGAAAAGCATTTTCGAAGAATACTATGAAAAGAACAAAACATTGCACGCACAAAGAAAAACACTTCTAAAACTTTTCATAAGTTTCTTTGATATTTTTGAAGTGAAACGTCTCTCTCTTTCTAATTCCCACCACGTTATATATATGTCTTCTCTGTCATATAACAAAATGTGCCTTAACGTGATTCTCAATAATTCTAGTGTATTATCGATTGTCGAATCGCCGCCTAAGAAGTTTCACTTCAAAACAATCAAAATTAATTTTTCAGGCTAACGTAACTATTTTTCGGCTCTAAATTAAATCACAATCTTAAAATATAACCACAGCTTTCTGTAACACCGTGAATATAGATCTGTTACCCATAGTACAGTAAATACACAATGAAATATAAAAAGTAATGGTGAATTTAAATGAAATTGAAATTATTACATTTTAAGCTACTTATCAAATGTTAATATGAACAACTTGTGACCCAAAACTTAGATTGCACCTATAATAACTGTTATTTGTAGATAACGTGTCATGTAAAGTAAAAATCAAGATGATTTTTACTTTAAAAGCTTTTTCTTGACTGTACTTATCTTCGTTCGGAATCGAAAATCGAAATTGAATTAAATAATAATTATAATTAGCGGTGGATCCGATTTGGGGTTCAGACCGGAATAACTCGTAAAATCGGTTATTAACCTAGGACAGAAAAATTTAATTCTGCCTAATTGAGTTGCTCCATTGCTTGGAATCAGTTAAAAAAAACTATATATATTTCATGAATGTTACTGAAAAATGTCTCTAAACTAAACTTAACTAGGAATTAATTAGGTCAGTTTTAGTATGTCACTTTTAAACATAACCAACCAATTTTTATCATTTCTGTTAAGCATTGAAAAGCCCGAATTGAAAACCTTTCAATGCACATAATTTTCTGATACAATTTTATTGGTCAAAATCTTCTATTCTTATTACCTACTGCCATAGCTTATACAATGACACGAGCCGGGAAACTGTCACTGTGTATCGACATTTTTAATACACTGCCATGTTAAAAAAGACTTTGTACAACAATGAAGTACTTCATTAATATTTGATCATTAACCTACTTAGAAAATATTTGTTTATGCTGCCTGCCACTTGCTGTTATTTATTTTAATGTCATTATTTCTAATTGTGAAAACTTTTAAATGGCCATCTTTGTTAATATTATCATATTTTACCTTGTATTCTAGCTGTAAGTTTTCCGAAAATATATAAAATAGTTGAGAGTAGAATTCAAAACACGCTACATGAGTACGGGAAAAGTCTTGTTATGAACTTTCTGTTCCATTACAAGGAAGGCATTTACACCCTAGACCCTTTCTTAAACTTTTGATGAGTAAATCAGAAATGACTTCTCGGATCAGAATGATCCAAAAATTATGAACGGTTTATACTAGGAGAGAAATAGGGTATGGAGCGTTGCATACCTACTAATATATTAATTATTTTCAGTATATTCTGGAAAGCGTTCATGATATTGGTGAACTTAGGGCACATGACCTTGTCTCCGTTCCGTTTGTTCTACGTGTTGCAGCCGATGAACGAGTTGAAGTTGCATAGTACTGACAAACATCTCTTACTCTTCCATATTTTATGTTTGATAGACATATTCATGAGGTTCAACACCGGATATCTCGATCATAGATATACAACTGTAATCTTGGAAAGGAAAGCAATTACTTCGTAATGTATCATTTTATTTCTTTTTTGTTTACAAACTAGGTTATGAGTCCCAATTTAGCTGGGTAAATACCAGTATATATACAGAAGTTAGGCGGAATAGATTTCTGTTCGTATAGCAGCCGCTCGACGAAGAAAAAACCTTAATCTTAAATAGAAGATCGTGGTTAACTACCACTACCAGCATATTATTGTCATTAATTGGGGATTAGGTTAGCAACGCAAGGATGGTGACAACCACTGCGGCTGCGGAAACGGATTAACCGTGGACCGTTTGCTTGTTTGCCAACTGGATTGCTTAAAAAAAATATTATTTGTAGTTGATACCACAGACTGATAACAATACACATACTTTTCTTCCGGGCTGTAGCTGAGGACGCGGCTTCACACGGCTTTATGCGATTTGGTATATTGATCAAACCACTTCGCGATCGCGTGAATGTGCGACTTTTAACAATCAAGAGCCTTGATATTGTTTCGAAAGCCTAAATTGACACGCGGGCGCCATCTGTTAACGAGTTGCAGAACTACATTGTGACGCAAGGTGCCATCTTTTAACAAATAACTTTTAACTACTAGAATTTTCTACTGAGTTCTAGACGTTCCAAAAGCGGTCGAGTCAGATAGGTAGTACGAAATGTTTCAGAAAGCTCACGAACTTTTTAATATATGTATATGTTTTTCGAACTATATAAGGAAGTTGTATTGCAGTCAGTGGCGTAACAATACGGTGGCAGAGCGGGCAAAATGCCACGGGCCCATGGGTCGAGGGGGCCCCCGGGTACCAAAGGCCCTGAACACAGGAGGCACTAATTATAAAATGTAGTAAAAAATTGAATTTTGTATTTAATCTATTTAATACACGAGTTAGAAAATTACAGCCAAGTGCGACTCCCACACATCCGATGAATTAGCCACGGGGCCTCAGATGATATAGTTACGCCACTGATTACGGTATGTACATTCAGTTCTAGTTAAGCGATACTAAAAGTTAACAAATATTGCTAATAGCACAATTGAATATTAGTGAGAAATACCATAACTGTAATTGGTGTTATACGTGATAAATTGGTCTAAAGGGATTCGTAAAGTGATTAAAACGTAATTCTTAAAAACTTCAGTAGCCACGTAAACACACAAAAGACTCTGGGGAGAAGCTGCCCTCCCTCCCTTATTTACCGGTTGCTGAGGATAAAAGTATCGCATGTTTAATGGCTCAACTGACCCTACCGTGTATAATCACTTCCTTCTTCTAGCCGATACATGAAAAGCTGGTTGTTGCTCGACTTGGTCTCGTGTACGCCAATCGCCTTCGTCATGCTATGGAGCGGTATCCAAAACTATCGGTTTATTCTTGCTGCTCACATACTGCCACTGTTTAGGATCGCCAGGATCTGTACAGTCACTGCCGATTTGAAGACAATCATTAAGGTACACTTTCATTATTTCTGATGCACGTGAGAAAAGTCCAACCATAAAATTTAGAAATAGAATATATGTATATTCTACACGTATCTATGTACATCTCATATACATATACATACACATATGAATGTGGGTTGTATATATTATGTAGATATTGTATAAGACTATGAGTCTATGTGTTGAATGAGTGAATGAGACGGAATTCGTGTGAGCGAGGAGGAAGATGTAAATGAGAATTAGAGATGTGTTTGAGAGAAGAAAAGGTGATATACAGGGACTGTGGTGTGTGGAGTTTGCGCGTCGCGAAGTTGATTTTTATGTTGTGAAATTAAAGATTAAGAAGATCATTAAAGACAAGATAAACGTGTCTAGTATTTAGTTATACCTACGTTTTATTTCCGCTCTTTCCCACTTGTATACATTATATATATTGTAAGTGTTTCTATAATCTAGTAATTGTTAAAAAAATATATACTAATCGATAACTTTCATAGAGCGATGCAGCATCAGTAGTTACTATGTAGTTCGGCTAGGCTGCGCTAGGTGATGCTGGACTATATTTTGTTGTGAGTGGATGTTGTGTGTGATGTGGACCTTAATTTCATATGAACTTTTGTTTCTCAGTCGCATATACAGGTATTATAGAAAGGTGATGTAAAATTTTAAAAGCATTATGTGCAGCCGACAAATACTTGATGTAGCTTGAAAACCTTGCTTTTCAAGTTTTGCCTCGGTTTTCAAAAGGTGGGTCCAGTACATCAACATCCTTAGCGGCGGAGTAGTTTACACATTTGCCGCCAGTAGGCTATTAAAATTTTGCCGCCTCTACCTGTCGGTCTATCTAATTCGATACCCCAGGACAAGACATAAAAAATAATGTTGGCCCCAAATTTGCCGCCCCTAAAATCTGCCGCCCTAGGTTTCAGCCTACTGGTAAATCCGCCACTGATCCTTGGTATTAAACACCCATAGTTTTATTCATCATTTCATTCATGTTAACCCTCTTATCTCGATTCATCAGTTTCAAAATAAGATTTCTGTATTAAAATCCCGAATTTTCCTAAAATTGTTAGCGATTTGCGTTATTTACGGGATTTACTACACGACCCTAAATTATGACCTTTCGGTAACATCCT
Organism: Euplagia quadripunctaria; assembly: GCA_963859945.1. Classification (NCBI taxonomy): domain Eukaryota; kingdom Metazoa; phylum Arthropoda; class Insecta; order Lepidoptera; family Erebidae; genus Euplagia; species Euplagia quadripunctaria. Next base: position 3,082,469 of record OY982571.1, on the reverse strand, counting down.
GTGGTTCCTCCACTTCAAAACCAGGACCTTGGAGAGCTGGAAACAAAGCGCTCCTTTCACCAGTACAGGCTTAAATACAACTCTTCCCGGCCCCATTGACACAAGGCTATAGCCAGTTGCCACTCATTAAAGGCATTGCATACTTGAGGGGACTGTTTTATATTGAGTCCTATAAAACCTAATATTTACGTCATAAATTGACGGGCCTGGTGCTCTAGTGGTAAGTGATTCTGACTGTAGAACCAGAGGTCGTGCTTTCGATTCCCACCCAGGACAAATGATTGTGTGATGAGCATGGTTCTTTGTTCTGTGTCTGGGTTAATTTATCTATAATATGTATGTATTTAGTAGTTTTTAAGTATGTCAATCAGTAGTCTGATTACCATAGTACAGGCTCCGCCTAGTTTGGGATCAGACAGCCGTATGTGAGATATGTCAAATTATTACAACTCTGAGCGTATTTTGTATCATCTACCCACACATGGAGGAACAAAGCAAACTCCTTACAGTGGGATTTTACAAAAATATTTTAAGTCTATGGTATTTAAATAAAAACTTTAGCAACTACGGTGTAGTCTTACTACTGGCGTCGTGCTACAAGGAGCTACGAGCTAGACCTCGCTCCCGAAGCAGAAATAGTTGTATACCAAGTTCGATACCGTACTATGTAGTAAAATAATATTTTTTTTTGAAAAAAATCATTTTTTTGCAGTTGTTCTCCGGGTCCTACATAGTACAAGGGTTAGTTCGAATCCCAGTGCTGATGCTTCTGAGTGCGCATTGGTGTACCTGCCTTATGTACCTATCCCCCGTCCTCATTTATTACTGTTAGTAAACATTTTTTTTATGTGTGGAAAAGAAAATATATCAGGTCTTTAGGGAGGAATCATATTAAGTTGCTGATTTCAGCAATTTATTCTTAACTAGCTGCCCCGACAGACTTCGTTCTGTCAAAAGTTATACATTAACGTCAAATGTTTGACAGCTGGGAGACATGTTTTAATTATTATTTACTCTGTGGTTTAAAAAAGTGTAGTTTTTACTATTTTTCTCGCAATTTTTACGTTTTTTCTCTCCATAAGAACCTTCCTTGTGGCTTAACGAAAATATGAAAAAAAAATTGCCGAATTGGTCGAGCCGTTCTCGAGTTTTTTTTTATGGTATAGGGGGCAAACGAGCAGTCGGGTCACCTGATGGTAAATGACTACCGCCGCTCATGAGCACCTGCAACTCAAAAGTCACAAGTGCGTTGCCGGCCTTTAAGGTAGGAGTAGGGGAAGGGGGCAATAAGGGGCAAAGAAGGGAGAGAGGAAGGGGGAAGGGTTAGGGCCTCCGGTAACCTCACTCACTCGGCGAAAAGCAATGCAATCATTGCTTCACTGCCGGTTTTCTGTGAGGCCATGAGAGGCTCGCGTTAGACGGCTGGATCAAGGGACTGATGCAAAGTGAGGAGGTTCCTGTCTTTGGAGCCCTAACCACCGGTGTCTTGGTCCCTATACCCGATGTCGGTGGTCTACTATTTTTTTTTTTTATTTTTAAATAAATATATATATTTATATATTGTTTTAAACATATTTAAAAATGTAATTGATAAGTTTACTATTATTCTCTATATTCATCTTAAAAGTAAGGAATACATTAAAACCGGCATGACCCAACCGTTGCGGCACGAACTTTGTTACCCCCTGATAAAAGACTTTTTGGTACTTTTTCAGGCGGCCAAAAACCGCTCCTGCAACGCTTGTTTCATATTAGATTCAGGTATTCCCAATGAATGTGATATACCTTTTTTTTTTTTCTTGTGGAAACCCCCACGGGTCATCACCTCACCATGGCTATTGGTGAAGTGGTATGTCGGAATCGAACCGACTAAAACGGTGTTCCGTCACAAGTGAGTATATCGCAATGGGCTCGGGTATACTCTAGGAAGGAAGTCCCCGAGAACCCTAGCAGACTTTGACCGCCCTCAAATAGAAGGCAGCCACACCATGTGTGATTTACCTAGATACTTGTAGGTTTCGGTGGCAGACAGAGATCTGAGTTTTGTTGAATCTGAAAAGTAAACAGTAAAGTATTATTATTATTATTCGACGATGTAGTACCCGTAAAGAAAATATTATTTTATTATCTGTATTCAAAACAATTTTCTATGCGTATGAAATATGCTAGCTGTATGAAAAATAATGACCTATCTTATTACAATAATACCTAACTTCGACCTTTTTTTTTTTTGACGGGGTGGAAAATCCCTTCGGATCTCCGGCTCCTCGGGGACGCAGGAGCCAGGAGTATGTGGTGTTTCCACTAAAAACCACCCCGACAGCCGGTCTCAAACGCCCTGCTCTGGGGAGGACCCGGACCATGTTATTTCCGGCCCCCCCCGGATCGACGCCGCGCCTAGCCAAGCCCTATCCCGGGGAAAGCAGGTTTCCCCACGCCTATCGGCCTAATCAATGTGTGTTGCGGCCCGATCGTTTTTTGCGGTTGGGCCGCCATCCTATCGCCTACCGCAGCACCTAACATTGACCTATGTTTAAAGAATTTATCAGGAAATGTGAAAAAAAACATTTCAAAACATTTGAATTTTATATTTGCGTTCTGATTTCGCAAACCAGCCCCTGTAGACAAGTGGCACTTCATTTTCTATAACGACAGTAGAATAGAAAAGTAAATGTATAGGATTGACATAAGCCAACGAAATATCACGTGACGTGACTAATCATAAGAGATTTCAAAGATCTTTGAAAATGTAGATAAGTGACACTTTTTACAAACGCTTTCGGTACGAAGCGATCGCTACCGAGCGAACGTCAACACCTTGTAGAAAACGAAACAAAATGGCGATTTTTCAATCAGCTGATAATTGACGTAGTGATAATTGTTAAAATTTCTATAAAATGCACTCGTTGCAACTTTTATAGGCTACCCATAACGAGGAATTATAATTACAATAAACTGTAAATACTAGGTACGACCTCCTTCGCTTTGATGAGGTATCGAATAAAGCTCGATATTTACTCCCCCCCCGTTTTTAGAAATGGAAACGCTAAGAAACGGTTGACACTTGTCTAAGCCTGCATCATTTCTAGTACCTTGATTGCGTATCGACAGTCGTTCAGTTAACTAGTTACTGTAGATAGTTATTTTTGTAAGCTTTTATTTCCTTTGAAAGTTTGAATGTCCATTAGTGGTTAGTGTGTGTAATTCAAATTCTTAATTCTTAATTTTTTTAAACCACTTGCTGTCCGATAGAGCTGTTTGGCAAACTTGTGTACGTCTAGTGACCATGCAATGGTACCATCAACACTACACATTCTAAGTACATCGTGTTTGTACCCGTTTCATTTGTCGTATGAAGTTGTCTAGGACTTATCTCTTGTTGCGAATAATTCATTAAAAGTTACAGGGACAGGTAAAATGCCAATCGATTATAACTGTTACTTACACGAAGTAGGAGTCCACGACAACTTGATGCGGGTCACCATAGATTTCCGATATGGCAAAGCTGTTGTGATTGTTGTATCTGCGTTCTTTGGTAAGACTCTCTTTACTTTTTTAATTAATTTTAGGCCCTTTAAATCATCCTAAAGAAGTGAACCTATTTTTAGGCACGTTGACGTGTCTGACGTGCAGTGCTACGACTGTTATCTAAGTAAAACGCCTGGTGTATGTGTATTACTGATCAATAATGATTCGTGTCATTATTGTATTTATTTACAGTAAGCGTTTGTACACGATGTAACCGTAACTGAACTTTTACTTTTTTGAAGTGAAAACTTCTTTTTTTGTTTAAAAAAAAAATACTAGCAACGTGGGTCACACATTACTAGTATTCTTGTTAACCCCTCCAGCCAAGCTAAAATGCTTGTGTTAGGAGTGGGTTCACGACGGTAGAGTACTGGGTGAGGTTCGAACCCGCAACCACTTGATCGCAAGTCCGACGCCGTAGCCATTACGTTACCACCGCTTCTTTAGGCACGTTGCGCACTTTTGGTACGGGGAAAAGCTCTGAACTCGCGTGACCGTCGCGTTCAGATAAATATAATAATATATAGATGTGTGTCTGTAACTTTTTCTATAATTAAAACCGTAACATCATCGTAGTCCTTGGTTTTATCCTCTCTATAATGTAAAAGTATTTACCTATATAGTTTGTGAGCTTTTGACTACAAGACCTTTAAACCTCTGAACAGTGTTGGGCGTTAATCAATATTTTTTTCAATCAACTCGTTAAGTGACAAAAAAATTCATTGCAATTAAATTAATTGCAATAAAATTAATCGCAATTAAACTTTAAATTGCAAATTGCAATTAAATTATTTGGATTAACGTCCGTCAGGTAGTCGTAACTTGCAATTAAAATAATTGCAATTAACTTTTTTAATTGTTCTATGAAACAATTAAAACTAAAAATGAACTTACTTAGATTTACCGAAATCAATTAAAACAAGATTACAAGATGATTATTACAAGACATGCTTTCAGGATAGGAAAACTACCCTATTTTTTTTCGTACCTAGGTAGAGGTTATTGTCAATGAATGTTCCTGAAGGTCTAAGGAACAAGTACAAACAAGAATTTTTGAAATCGGACTTTTACACCACTTTTCCAAACTTTCCGGCTTATTAAGCTGAATAAAATAAAAATCATAGTATCCTCCACTATATTATACCCATTATTTAAATTTTAATCCTTAGTTTTTATTTAAATTAATAAAACAATTGAAAACTAATTGTTAACTGTGCCAAATCACGATTAATATTTGATTAATTGTTACCACTAGAATTAACAATATTAATAAGTTGTTGGTCGTAATTTTCCACAATTACAGTTGATCAATAAATTTAGTTGTTAAAGTGACAATTAACTTAAATTAATTGTTAAAAAAACTAAGGACAGATTAAAAATCAATTTATTTGCTATTTTTTTTTTCATATTAACTAGCACAGTACCTACGTTACATTTACGTTCAGAAACCTGAATTGACCATTTTATTCTTCAGGTACTGGCTTCTCAATGTTTCACTCGAACTTACCAGACGAGTTGTTGGTACATTCCTGTATTATTGTTTACGCCGCTATATTTATGGTTTTTACTGTAGGTGAGTGATCCAAAAATCTAGTTTAGTTAGTTATAAATACGTCTTACTAGTATAAGGGTCAAAATTTTGGGTAAAAGGGATTACTGACAGACTTAATGACAGATATATGTAGATACAGGTACATACCTTTGAGTGCTTGCTCAAGTCACCGTGTTATTTCCTGCTAAACTAATTTTATATCATGGTACGCAAAAAATTTAAGGTAGGTAGGTACTATACCTACTGTTCACTTTTTCCACAGTGTTCCTCATCAAATCCTATATGACGATTTACGACTCGACGATACGTTATAATGGGCTTATAAATCAAGTGGAAGTAAGTTCAATTTATTTTATTAATAACTTCTGTATCGGCAGTCATGTACAGCAAAATGTACTTTAACGTCATCTAGCGAAGATACAACGAACTACGCAGTATTTACTAATCCTTTTGCTTACTCTTGTTTACCTAATCAAGTTCTTAGTATGTATATCACATAATTATCCTGGTCGGAAGATCCTCAGTTCGTTTCCGAGTTGTTTCGTTCCTCCACAGTCCACAATTTCATAAATGGGACTCGAGTTATCGGCTTTTTTAGGTGACCGCAGATTGTAAAGTCTTATATTTAGAAGCCCTTAAAATTTCATAAACTAGAACAAATAACGGTAATAAAAAAATTCTTTAGTAGCAGAAAGTCAAATCAAATTTAACTTACCTTTATGTATTTAATATGCAACACCACAGATATATAATATAATATTTTAAATGTGAAAGTTTGGATGGATGTTTGTTACTCTTTCACGCAAAAACCACTGAACCAATTGCGATGAAACTTGTTATGTAGGTAGACCTTTTTTTTTTTTTTTTGTGCGTGTGGAAACCCCCTCGGGCCGTCACCCCGCCGGGGTTTTCGGCGGGGCGGTGTGTCGGAATCGAACCGACTAAAACCACACGGTGTGCCGTACTGCGCCTTAAGTAGGAGGGATCCGGGAACAGCTTTATTAAGACATCCGGAACCCTCCTAGCGCCTGCCCGCAAAAGCGCGGACACCACCTTCGGGTAAAATTCTCTAAATTAGGCAACGTCCAGGCACACGCGGACGCCGCCTCCTCGCGGGGGGCCACTATAGCGGGTGGAGGGGAAAACCCGTCCCATCCACCCGCGGCCACACTCAGGGCGGCATGAGGCGCTGGTAAGCGCGCCTCCGCCGCCCGGTTCGCCGGCGGCGAATTAGGTCCGAGTGGAGATCGTCCTCCCGGACCCTTTCCGCTGCCTCCTTCTGCGAGATGACGTCCTCACAAAAGGTCGCGACCGCGGTAAAATTCCTGCCGCAGTGGTGACAGGCGGGACTCAGTTCCCTCCTAGCGACCGAGTGCAGGTACTTCCCGAAGCAGCCGTGCCCGGAAAGGACCTGCGTCAGTCGGAAGGAAAGGGTCCCGTGCTGCCGCCCTGCCCACTCGACGATGACCGGCTGGAGCGCCTCCACGGCGGCAAAGCCAGCACGTGGAGCCTCCAGCCTTGACGACCAACGAGCCATGGTGGCTCGGCGACCGGCCTCACGCCATTCGCGTACCTCTTCGGGCGGGGGCCGACTGCCGCTTCCCGCCCGGAACTCAGCCGTTCGCCGATATACTTCGGCGAGCACTTCCGCCTCCAAATCCCACGGGGGAGTCCCGGCCAATGCGCACGCCGCCTCCGTCGACACGGTGCGGTAGCCGCGTATGGCTCTAACCGCCATAACCCTCTGAGGGCGCCAGAGGCGCGCCCTATTCTGGGCGATCAGAGCTCCCGCCCACACCGGTGCACCGTACAGTGCCATTGACCGGACAACCCCCGTGTATAGCCGTCTTGTAGCGACGCTGGGTCCGCCCAAATTGGGTAAGAGTCGCCCAAGGGCGGACGCAGCGCCGACCAGCTTCGGAGCAAGCTGTCGGAAGTGCTCGTCGAAGAGCCACCTACCGTCGAGGATCAGGCCCAGATACCTTATGTGGGCCTGAACCGGTACGAGGACCGAGTTAACCACGATAGAGGCGCCAGGGGGTGGACCACGACGGGGCCCATGGAATAAAAGGGCCTCCGTCTTATCCAGGGCCACCCGCAAGCCCAGCGCCTCGATGCGCCCGACCACCAGAGAGACTCCCCTGGTGGCCAGGCGCGCCGCCTCCTGAAAGTTCACCCCCCGGGCTGTGACCAACGTGTCATCGGCGTAACAAATTACGCCCAGTCCGGGGGGAAAGTCGCCTCGAAGGGCCCAGTCGTATCCCATGTTCCACAGGAGTGGTCCAAGAACAGACCCCTGCGGAACACCGCACGACATGGGCCGACGACTCGAAACTCCATCTCGGTCCTCGTACATGACGGTACGCTCCTCTAGATAGTCTGCCACTAGCCGCCTCAGGTACCCTGGCACTCCGTGATAGTGGAGTACTTCCCTGATGCAGCTGAATGGCAGACTATTGAACGCGTTGGCGATGTCCAATGACACCGCCAACAGCACGCCGCCACAGCTCACTACCTCCTCGGTCACGGCCCTCAGGCGCAACACAGCACCGAACGTCGAACGCCCCGCTCGAAAACCGAATTGGGCGTCCGACAGATCGGGGCCGACCTCGCCAAGGTGCCGGACGATGCGGGCAGAGAGGACCCTCTCAAACAATTTACCCACCTCGTCCAGCAACACGATGGGCCTCTAGGCCGCGACCGAGTCGGTGGGCCGTCCCGGCTTCCTCAAAAGGACCAGCTTCCCGCTCTTCCAGCAATCAGGGAAGCGCCCGGACGCCAAGCTAGCGTCGAACACTTCCCTGAGGCGGTCGGACATGTGGTCAAGGGCAAGGGCCAACACTCGGGCAGGGATCCCGTCCGGTCCGGGGGCGGTGTTCTTGGAACGGATCCGTAGAACAGCCGCCCCTAATGTAGGTAGACCTGGATTAACGTATAGGCTATTTTTTATCCCGATATTCCCACGGGATCGGGACTTACGCGGGTGAAACCACGGGGCGCTGCTAGTTATATTATAATTTTTAAGTTAAAAGACAAGTTTTTAAGTTACTAATATAGAAGGGAACGTGTGTAACATATTGATAGTATTCTTTTAAACTCCTCCATCTAAATATTTAAAATGATTCACTTATCTTTAATACAGGAATATATGACATACAGACAGTTCCCAGTTTCATTAAAGAAACGCGTACGAGCTTTCTATGAATACACATATCAGCAACATTACTTCAAAGAGTCAAGTAACCTCAGCTGCCTGTCGGGTTCGTACCTATATTTTTTTTAATTCTATTGACCACCCAAAAAAAAAAAAAAAATTTTTGTCCTTCTGAAGCTGAAACTTGTTTGTTACAAAGTTACTTCTTACTTCAGTGATAATATTTGTATATCAATATTGCCAGCAGAAATATTCATACACATATATTACAAATATTTTTGCATGCTAATCGCGGAACATAAAAAGCACTAAGCACATATTATTCGACTTTTTATCTTCATAACATAAATAATGGTTCAAAAGGTTTAAATGTATTTGTTAATCTTGGGGGTCAGACTATGGCCGTCTGGCTGTTTACGGGGAACATTGTGCACACCATGCTGCTACCAAGAATTTTACTAGGTATAGAAAACTTAATAACATTTTGTTTTAAATCAACCTTTGCTAACGGACCAACGAGGCAGTCAACCTGCAGAATTAAATGATTTATTTATTTTTCTGGGGTTGACTGCCAATTATACCGAAGTAGCTTTTGCCCTGGCCTTCCCTCGCTTGAAAGTTATTTTTCCAATCCCTTGGGAACAGTCCTTTTTTTCTAGATGAAAGGCACCTTACGTCCTTTTCAGTACCCTTAACTACGTGGATGCAAAAGGGAAGGGTTAGGGCCTCCGGTAACCTCACGCACGCTTCGAAATGCAATACAGGCATTGCTTCACTGCCGGTTTTCTGTGAGGCCGTGGTATCACTCCGGTCGAGCCGGCCCATACGTGCCGAAGCATGGCTCTCCCACGAACAACACAAGCAACAATATTAGTTGTAAATTAATATTAAGATTTTTAATTTAATTATAATTTTTTTTTATAGAATACTAGTAGCGTGGGTCACACATTACTAGTATTCTTGTTAACCCCTCCAGCTAAGCTGGGTTCACGACGGTAGTGCACTTGGGTAGGGTTCGAACCCACTTGATCGCAAATTCGACGCCTTAGCCATTATTATATTGACATCCAAATTATTCAGAACAACTCTGTGATGAAGTTCAACTACACACAAGTCGTTCACTCATCGACAAGGTGAAACTCTTCGAAAATATCTCTCCGAGTACGGTGGGAACGATTCTTGGCTGCCTCCATCCCGAAGTGTACTTGGCTAACGACTTGGTGTTAGCTGCTGGGGATCACGGAGATTGCATGTATTTCATTTCTACCGGCACCGTAGCTATGTATTCTATGAAAGGCGTTGAGGTAAGGGTCCCTATTTGTAAGTATGATTAACAAAATTTAAATGTTAAGTGTGTGTACATGTTAGTGTTGCCAGATGTTCGAGATTTTTCGGGATTCTAACATTTTACTGGATTTTCTGACTCCGTCTTCCGAGAAAATAAGTACAAGTCGTTTGTCTGAGTACGCCGAGTCTACCACTACTACGATTAATCAAATAACTCGTCCGTGCTGACGCATTCGTTGTTACACTGCTGTATGGGAGCCACCCCAATCATACTTGCAGTTACGTCTCCGACTCTCTAGAACCAGCGATCACTTTTGTAGATTTAGTTAAAGCAAATCTCAATACATTTACTACAGATATGTCACCTCGAAGACGGTGCTTACTTCGGCGAATGGGCTCTAATCATGAAGGACCATAAGCGACCGGCTACCATAGTGGCCGTTGAGACCACACAGTTATACAGACTGGATGCCGAAGACTTCAGGTATATCAATACAAATAAATAAAATTGAAGTGTCTGTTTGTAATGTCAAAATAACTGTTTTTTTAAGTCATGAATACAGTTATTTGCACGATACCTACATGTCTAGAAATCAATTTTTAAAATTTTTATCGGTCGGTTTGTTCCGGCTAATCTTCAGAACGGGTGGACCGATTTCTACAGGACTTTCACTGGCAGATAACTGGTTTTATAAGGAGGAACTTCGGCTACTTTTATTTTGGAAAAATAATTAGGGTTCTGCGCAAAATATATAAATATGTACACGCGAACGAAGTATGGTGTTCTCCGCTACCAAGGCGTGTTCTTTAAGTTATCGGGATCATCAGAGCACATATCTGAAGAGATTATCGTTGGGTTGACATTCCTACATTTATTCAACGCAAAATGAAAATTCCCCAACCACGCTGATATTTATATTTTACTAGCAACCCGCCCCAGGCTTCGCACGGTACAAATTATACACCTTAACCTTCCTCATGACTTACTCTGTCTATTAATGAAAACTGCATGAAAATCCGTTCAGTAGTTTTTCAGTTTATCACGAACAGACAAACAGACGCGGCGGGGGACTTTGTTTTATAATATGTAGTGATATAAAAGAGTGTAATGCCCTATTATCCTCCATTCTCAATAAATTATATTATAATATTTCTACACCTGTTGCACCAAGATCTGTTAATGTCAAATTTGCTTGAGCCACGGGCTCAGTCTTTGGCAAGCTGTAAGCTTCAAGTGTTTAAAGATGAGGTACCGGTCTCGGCTTTCTATGTGGTCTGTGCCGTTTTGTGAAAATATACTCCTATGATAAATAAATAAGTTAGAGCAGAATCAAGTCAAATCAACCAAACCAAAACCAGTCAGCCTGTGACCACGGCCAGTACAACCTGGTCGAAACGTCAGACAATTCAGACGTATGCAATACCTTTTCGTGATCGCGTTAATTGCCGTGGAAATACATAATTTAATTGGTATATCATGCAACGCGAAAGTTTAAAAGTTAGTAAGTCAAATCAAGTACCCTAACCGAAGAAGTATCTAAAAGCAACCACTATTATTGGTTGATTATAGATACCGTAACTACTTACAGTAGGTATCGTAATAGTCCTTTTATTACCTCTTATATAATTTATGTAGTTTTTGATAAATAGTTTCAGAGCCCAACCATCACTATAGCTTTACTATCCTACTAATATTATAAACGTGAAAGTTTGGGAGGATGTACGGAGGTTTGTTATTATTTCACGCAAAAACTACTGAACCGATTGCGATGAAACTTGGTATGTAGATAGCTGGAGACCTGGATTAACACATAGGCTACCTTTTATCCTGATACTCCCACGGGATCGGGAGTTACGCGGGTGAAACTGCGGGGCGCTGCTAGTAGTCTATAATAGTATAAATAATTTACTATAAAAGTATAAAAACGAGTAGTAAAGGTTACTCTTAACAAAATTCAAATAAGTCATTGCGAACATCTTGGCCATGAGATATCCACTGTTGAAAACACACTCAGAATAATTTTATGAGTGAACGACCAACACTTAATGAAATCCCAACTAATATTATAAATGTGAATGTCAGTTTGTTTGTTATGCTTTCATGCCCCAACTACTCAACCCATCAACATGCAATAGTTGACAGAAAACGACATAGGATACTTTTCATCCAGAAAAAATTAATTGTCTAAATCTATATTAACGAGAGTGAAGCCACAAGCAAAAGATAATTAGCCATAAGATTGTAATTAACAATAAATTTTCTTCCAGTCGTTATGTAATGTCCCACCCTGTGTTACGTGAGCGAATCCAAGCTGTGGGGTCTCGTCGCATGCTTGAGAGTGTCCTAGTAGATGACGCCTTGCGAAAAGAAAGAGAAAAAAACATATCAACAGCAACCAATAAACTAGATCCCTCAACCCTCCATGGCCTATAAATTAGACTACATTATTTGAAATTTTGGAAGAATGTTTATGACTTTTAATCATTCTCATTCAAACACGAGCTTCCCGACTCGTTAATAAGCTTTTGACACTTGGTTGTCTTTCAAAATTCCAGTGAATTAATTACCAATGTTGTATACAAACAACTTTTCATACAACAACTTCATAAAAGAATATGTTATGTTATACCAGTTTAGTTCTATGGCGGACATAGTTTAGGTTTTAGTTTTAAGAAATAGTTTTAATAAAAGTAACTATAAATTTGTGTTTTATTTAATAATTGTACTGGCCAATAACAACTTTTCATTAAACTCCTATCATAACTTCAAAAAAATAATATATATTATGTTATACCGGTTTAGTTCTATGACGGACATTGTTTAGGTTTTAAGAAATAGTTTTAATAAATGTATTAAAGTTGTGTTATATTAAATAATTGTACTGGCTCATAATAATCAAAACATCTTTGTTTAACCAGTGTAATAAAACCATTGAATCTCCAAAGTATAAAATAACTTGTTGGAAACTGAGCAAATATTATTGTGTGTGATAAGGTAACACAAGGTTTTTTAATAGTCCTACATTACTAGAGTTGCACTAACAATAAATTTGCCGTTAAATTTTTAAACAATAAAATGATTGTACATGCTAAATAAACTCATGAATTCTTAAATATAAAATTTATTACGAACAAACATTTGGTCAAACAAAACCGACCTCAGTGCCAGCCATATTCGGAATGCTATACATAGCTTACAAACTAGCTTACAAAAAGTTATCATACAAAAATGCCCACCCACAGTAATAAAAACAATATCCCAAATCCCGAAAAAAGTGCGGCGACCAGAGACAGTAGCAGTTCCTTGAACAAATCTCTTGATAGTTTTGTGCTTGTTACCTCGTAAACAAAGAACCAAGCCGTAAAAAATATACCGATGCCGAGTAACAAAAGTGTGAGGTGTGGAAAAACTGCCGGGTTGATGGGAGACGTGTAGCGAATCATGGACTCTATTTCAAGCTGCAAAAAACAAATTATGACATGATAGCTTCTGAGATAAATTCATAATTAACATTAATAGTATTGTACTCACACTCATTTTCGTAGTTTTTCTTTTAGGTTTTTGGAATATATTACACGAAGTCAAAACACTGACACCAAAGAGATACGTCAGTCAATTTACCAGCCATCGACAACGGATGTGAATAGTAACGTTAATCATGAAGTACGGTTAAAGTTAATAAATCGACTAAGCTAATAACAATAAATAGTTTTCATTTGGAGGATCTAATATTACTATACTATACCATATAAGAACTCTAATGCCTAAATGCAAAAGTAAATAAATAGATTCGTTTTAACGTCAGTGGGAGAGAGATAGATGCGTCACAAGTCACAAGCCGAACGCTTAGGCCGATCGTGCCTCTATCGCTTGTTCCTCGCTCTCGCCTGCACGCCCGGCTCAGGCGGAACGTGACAATGAGTTATGCTTCTTGGTGCGTGTAGATGGCGTTCATCGATTTATAAGACTTTATCACGTCCAAAATATATATATGTATAGAATCAAAGACTTGACCTCCAAAAAAAGCAAAATGTTTATTCCATGGAGTTATCCTTTCTTCTTTATCAAAGGGTTACTCATAAATACAGAGATATTATAAACGCCTTATACACGATCCATTCCGGCTGTACGACCTGCCAAGGCCGCGGTGCTGGACGTAGCATACATACTATCGTGCCGATCCATCCCGGCTGTACGTCCGCTCAAGGCCACGGTGCTGTAGCCAACTTTGCCAATGCCATTTTCTTAAATTACCGCAAAATAAACCTGGAGTCATAATGTAATTAATAAGGCTAAAAATTCCCGATTCCCCGCATTTTCCTCGCATTGATGGTCTCTTGATAAACTCCCCAATCGGTTTGAAATTCCCCGCATTTTGAGGAATTCCCCACAAATTGGGAATATACATGATCAAGCATGCACGACATTCTGACGTACTTCCGCGTTATTCACTGTCCACCTGCACAATGCTCGCAGTGGTGGGAGTGCTTGCTGGATGCAAAATCGGTCGTACAAGTGCAAAAAGCAATTAATAATAATTATCGACGTACGTCAAGACTATTCACTATCATTTTGCGTCGTGCATCGTGCATGACCGTGGCGGGATGTACAGCAGGATGGATGGTGTATACGATGGCGTATAAGGTACTCTAGATAAATCAACGTAGAGGTGCGAGAGAGATGCATGTAAACTGCTGTCTTCTTTCTCTTTCTACCTAAGTTGCCTGTTTTTGGCTTGCTCCCCACCTCTAGCTATAATACCTCTATGGTGCAGATGGTAATTTATAAAATTAGTTTACAATAGTTATTCCATGCGAATTATTGTCAAACCAAAACAAACTGTTCCTTAAGTGATCCGATGTTACACAGAATGACTGTACGAAACACTTTTATTAATTACGAAACAATATAAAGACATACTTACGTCACTAGTAGTAACATTTTGGTACCACGCTCATTAATTTTCTGTAGTAGTACAACGGGCAAAAGAAAATGCCCGTAGTAGGTACTACTGCACTAGGCGGTAGTACGACGGGTAAGAAAAATTACCCGTGTAACTACTGGTAGTACCACGGGCAATAAACGAAATTTTGCATAGGTACAGGTTGTCAGGGACCACTGACCTCTATTATACAAGTATATAATAGAGGTCAGTATCAGGGGCACAGAAAAGGACCCAGACATAATAGTGTAAAAAGTGGTAACCCTTTATCCCAAATAAGTACTGTTCCCGAGGAATCGTGAATTGATTGACAAAATCTACATTAACGCGAGCATTGATAAAAGAAGAAGGAAGGATGTGCCCTTATTTGCATAATAAATACTTTCTAGTTATACAAAAACCTAATAACAAAAACTATATTTCTCTTTTTCACTCGTAATAATTTAAGTTTGTAAAAAGAGTTCACCAGTTCAGTTTATAATTGGAAATTAAGATTGGTGTATAAAGTCATCCAGGTTGTTAACTACTATCAATTTGTTTACATACAACATAGTGTTGTATTCATGCCACTACCCCCCGGGGAAGATGGTGAAGGAACCAATAGGCACCACCTCCATTGCTAGCAGCAAGAAGACGGCTGCTCCAGTGGCAGAGGAAGACAAGAGCAGCACAAGAGCCGTTGTCCAGGTAACCATCCGTATCCTGTAGAAGGTGCTGATCGGTATATGCGAAGAACAGGATACGGATAATATTGTGAGCTCACTTACTCCGAACTTAGCTCCAAAGTAGGTGTATTGTGTCTGGGCGCGGGTGACCGCCGCCGTAACTGCAACAAAAACATAACACAAGTCCACATACCAGTGCAATAGTGTGGATGTTCACCGAATACGACGCCAAGGGGCCACATGTAAGTCGCCGCCTGTGTCACTGGTCGCCCGGAGCTGGACCTCCCCTGTCGCCTGGGGTCTCATCTGGCTCGGGTTGACCGCCTAGATGGAGTGAAGACTAAAGCGGCCCCAAAAATAACAAGACGAAGACCACGGCAAAGCCACCACCAGGACCTACACTTTCTTTAAGTTTCGTTTTCTACAAGGTGTTGACGTTCGCTCCGTAGTGATCCCTTCGTACCGAAAGCGTTTGTGAAAAGTGTCACTTGCCTACTGTTTTCAATTTCTTTACACTTAGTCACGTGATATTTCTTTGGCTTATGTCAAATTTGTCAATCCCATACATTTACTTTTCTATTCTACGGTCGTTATAGAAAATGAAGAGCCACTTGTCTAGGCCTACCAGGGCACATGACTATATTTTGCTATCTACTCTTCTTTTAGATAAGTGTTATCCATATCCACATTCAGCATGTCATTATTGTCATTTATATGCTAAATTTCTAAACATAGCTGTCAATCGTTCATGGAATGTTTATAAATGAAATAAAAATACAATGGCCGCTTATGTTTACAGCTGTTTTCGAATACTATGCGTTATTTATTTCGAGGTTCGTTATAGAAACCCATCTATTTTTAAGATGATAAATTAGTTGTTATAGTTTTCATTTTTAACCGTAAACAATGTCTGGTCAGTGCTTTATTATGAACGTAAGCAGAATGGTCAATCAAACTGCTAGTGAAGTCAAACCTGCTCCTAAGGAGAAAGTCATGTCTTATGAAGAAAAATCGGTTGGTTCAACTTCATTTTATAAATGTGAAGCGTGTCCCTACATGGCACTAGCGGAGGACGATATAAAATTTCATCTATTCACTGTCCACCCAGACCTGGCTAAAAACAATGGTCTTGCAGACAATATACAAATACCATGTCCTGGTTGTACGAGTATCTTCGACGCAGAGGAAACTCTTAGAACTCATCTACGCAACCACCA
The DNA here is from genome assembly GCA_963859945.1 of Euplagia quadripunctaria. Classification (NCBI taxonomy): domain Eukaryota; kingdom Metazoa; phylum Arthropoda; class Insecta; order Lepidoptera; family Erebidae; genus Euplagia; species Euplagia quadripunctaria. Next base: position 3,066,123 of record OY982571.1, on the reverse strand, counting down.
CAAAATGGGCATTAAAGATATCAAAAAAATGATCAAAAGTCTAGTTCAAATAGCTTTGAAAAATGCCAAATTAAAAAAAGAAAACTTCAAACCCGAGACGCCGCCGTTAACTCCACATAGACAGGATACACCTGATATCAAAATGCCGCAAGTCATTGAAATAGTCCCTGATGCTGTAAACTCCAACAATGATTTACCTAAAGGGGTTGCATTTATATCTGTAGATGAACTACACAAAATGAGTACACCAAACTTCGAAAAAGTTGATCCAAAAGAAATAATACAGGAAGCTAGTATCAATATAGTGTACACCAATGATTTGTCAACTAAATTTGTCCGTACTGTGACAGATGCAAATGCTTCAAAGCCCACTTGTAATGTAATCCAAATGTCTAGTGTCCCACCAGATCTAATATCATCAATACAGCCACGGATCACATCATTAGAGGCTAAGTTATCTCCGTCACAAAATAGAGACAGTAAACAAACACACATTCCATTCATGTGTAAGCCTGAGCAACTAAAAGATGATGATGAAACGTCAAAACCTGCAGAACGAAAAAGAGGTACAATGTGCTTAGTAGATAATTGCAGAATACTTGTAAAAGAAGAGAAGAATCTAGTATATCACAGGAAGTGTCACCAAAATGGTAAACTAATATGTCCAGAGTGCTCAGAAGTGTATTCTTCAGTAGAAATTTTGCACATGCATTTGTGGAAAATTCATATGATAGATGTAGAGTTACCGACTTGTCACATATGTAACTTTAAAACATATAAAAATTCCAGACTGCGTAATAGTCACATGAAATGTCATAGAAAAACTAAACCTCACATATGTAAGTATAAATGATTTAAAATATAATATTTTGATTCAAAAATTTTAAATTTCTCCACAACCTATTATCTTGTCTAAAGAATATTTAACAATTTAAGTTTTGAACAAATGAACTTTGATATTTTTTATATACAGGATATCCCAAAATCTAATATACATGTTGTGGACATAAAATAGGCTCAGTTGATACTTGAAAAACTAAAGGAATTGTATATTATTGGGCAATATACATATTTGTGGTAAACTACAGTACATCACTTGCATATTGTCAACTCCATCCCCTACGAGTCAAGTCTTTGTTAGAGTGAAAGTCCCCGATTGGGCTTTTCTGGGCCATATTACAGTGTAAGTGTAACTTGCACAGAATTAAGAAGGAATAAACATATTATACACTGAGACCAATACAAACAAAACATATTCATGCACATTCAAACCAGTGCACCTTGATGTTGCACTTGGATGCGTGACCACCATGAAATTACTACACGCATGGCGTAACAGTTAAAGTAGTTGCTTTGCCATTAAGCTTCGACAAGTGTTATGGGTTCGATTCCCATACAGGACAAAAATTTGTGGGATCCACAAATAGTTGTTCCGAGTCTGGATGTTCTTTGTGTCCCTTGTTTAAATGTTTGTAAAGTCCTCTGCAATGTTCCCTTTTTTCTCCTTTACACATTGAAAACATTTCCAGATGTTTACTTTACCCTCTGTATTTTATCGTCTTTTACCGTCCCAAATTAGCATTTTTATGTTTTACAATAAACAATATTTTTTTAGGTCCTGTATGCTCAAAGGCATTTAAGACACCTAATCAGCTATCAAAACACAAGCAGTTTCACAAGAATGGCAACAATCCAGTGCAGTGCCCCACTTGCCTGCTTGAGTTACGGAATGAACAACGGTTGAAGATCCACATTGCTGAGGTGCATAACAAAGTCAAGCAATACAAATGCTCACAATGTGATTACAGTAGTGCAAGGAAGGAACAGCTCAAGATGCACTTGAGGTCACATACAGGTATTTATTAACTTGGTATAATTATCTTTACACATTATAAAAATGACCTACCAAATGATAAGGCGCCACAATAGCCTATGGATGGCTAAAGTGGCCCCTTATCATCCGGTAGGTCATTGCTTGCTTATTACAAGGATGAGAATTGTGAAGAGTTTGTGCCGATAGATATGTTTCCGTCGTTTCATCCTAACTAATATTATAAATTCGAAAGTGAGTTCGTTTCTTTCTTACGCTTTCACGCCCTAAGCGCTGAAGCGATCGTCATGAAATTTATATATGTTACCAGGGGTATTGAGAAGGTCACGACACCTTTCATTCGGAATAAAGGTACTGTTTGAGAGAGATCGAAAAATAATGTTTACAAGCAATCAATGGAGATGGATATGGATATATTGACGTTGCGTCCGTGTCACAATGTTAGATTTCAGTCAGCAACTTGAAAAGTTACAACTTTATATGAGATTGAAAGTGGTTTACCTGAAGTGACTAATACTGTATATTATTTACATTAACTGAGCCTTAAGGAACCGTAGCGGCACAAATATACTAATTCATTTCTTGGAAATCGAATATAATATGCTTTTGCCTGTTCTCGTAAATTATGCTAAAAAAATTGGAGAACTTATCAGCAAAATTCTCGCTAATAATATTCTTGGGAACTCCCCATCACTGATGGATAAGAAGGTAGTTAATTGGTTAATATTATTGGTCGTCAGTCTCTCCAATACCCCCTGTAACAAAACATAAAAAGAAGTTTATACAGATCGTAATATTTGCGTTATCAACATACTCATACACAATATTTTTGGAATTATTCTAGAAACTGGCAATATATTTGAAAAACCTTATTTTTCAGGCGACAAGCCGTACGCGTGCAACATTTGCGACTTCCGGTCAGGTGATCACAATTCGCTACGGCGACATAAAAAACAACATTCCAAAGAAAATGTGTATAAGTGCAAGCACTGCCCATACACTGCCATACAATCCACCTTGTTTGCATCCCACATGATCTCAAAACATCCTAACGTCAATACAGATATACATTGTTGTCCATACTGCTCTTTCAAGACAGTCAGTAAAGATAAATACATCCAACATCTTTCTACTCATACTGATAAAGAAGGCATACAGCTCCTCGTAGAAATGACCAAAAATAAATCTAACAAACCCAGCTGGACAATACCTAGTCAAGCAACAAAGAGTAATGAAAATGTTATTGTCAATGATGATAAAAGTAAGGAAACTGCCCTTATGCCTGTCAATGAAATACCTATTGAAGTATATGACTGTGATAGCCTTTCTGAAAGTATACCACAGAATTACTCCAAAGGTTACTGCACGACACCAAGTGATCAAAACCCACCGTCAGAATACAACAGTCTTGTAATGGTAACAGACTTTAGCAAAGACGACAATAATTCTGATTGCCTCATCTCCGAAAGTTCAAACGACACCATGATGGATAGGCATCAGTATCAGCCACAGCACTCCTTACTCACGTACGACACGAACCAATCAACACTGCATGAGTTCCTCCATACTCCCACGTCTATTGAACAGAGCTTATTACAAAACACTAATGTAAATTCCTTATCTACAAACCACTGTGTTATACCAAGCAGTATAAGTAACAATATCATGAACAATTTCCCCATCAGACTTCCCTCAGTCCCTCGAGTATCTCTACGCAACAACATCACATTAAAACCTGTCGACAAAATATCACTAGCCACCACAAAAGTTACCGGCCCAATTATAAAATCAACACAAATATTGCCAGTGCCATCCTTAAGCAATTCTCCAGTTAACATATCTTCAGAACTCGAAGGAGCCCCTAGGAAGAAACCTAAGATATCAGTTAAAAGTAATTTAATACTCAAGGGACCAGATCAAGTGAATATGTTTCATTCTCAACAGAAAATGGCGTTTAGGAGGCTAGAGAATAATGAACGATTTGGGCTCGGAAGTCCAGTTACGTTCAACAATTTGATCACAACACAATTCATGCAACTACAACCAGAGCCAACACTGAGCGAATCACCTAACAACATAATGCCATATCCTCAAGAGCCAATGCTGGCAGAAGTGGCAACAACCCCAGTCGACAGTGAATTGAACGACAACCCTCAGATATTCTCATTTAACCAGCAGATGAACGTAAATTCCTTGACATTGCTCCCCCCACCGCAGAAGATACCAAGTAATGATCCAAGCTACATCAAACTTGAAGCTACAATTAAACAAAACACGCAGTCACCAAGCTTAGAACGAATGTGCAATGCAAATTTACTGAATAACCCAGCAATAAATCGTGAATACAAAGCCTCGCCACCTTTAGAAGATATTCATAAAAATATGAATGAAATAAAAAATGAAGTAAAATCAGACCAATTTTACAACATACCCTTGAACAGTGCGGCAGCGAGCCAGCCAATAATAGATCAGTATTTAATAGACAACATAATAGGGGAAAAGTATTCTGGTCTGATGGACCTTTCTGGAGTAGTTCTTCAAGAGATATCGGAACAACAGAATGACGTTATCGAAATAGATGATAATTCAGATGACAATAAGCTATTGCCGCGACTAGATATGTTCTTTCCTCTAGAGTCTCTGTATCCAATGCACAATGATTTTCACTTCTTAGAAAATGACATGCAACAGAACAGCATGGGAAATGAAACCGAAGTAGTTAATAGAATGGTTGAAGTACCGATTATAAATCAAAAAGAAGTGATGGAACCTTCTAGTGAGAACTTAGGGACTGAGTTACCGATCTGTGTACAAGGTTTGATGGACCCTGTAATGAATGCTAGACCTACAACCAACAAAATAAATGTCAAGAATATAGAGCTCATGAAGAATTAAAATTCCTAGCAGTACAACTGCTAGGAATAGGAGGCTAATAAAGTGAGCTTTTACTACTCAAGTTTACTGATAAACTATGTTATATTATAACGGAATATGTACTAGTATTTTGTACACAACTTTTACCCATTATTACGAAAGTCGATGAGTTGAATTCATCACTGGGAGTAGATAATATATGTGCTACTTTGCAATCAAATGCATGATATTTTTTGGGAAACAATTATACTAAACACATATATTTTTTTGTTTAATATCATTTTATGGAGACGATATTAAGGTATAGGCGAGGGAGCAATAAGTTTGAAGTTGTTGAAATTGTAACATCTATTAGACTTTAAAAAGTTCAACTTACTCGTCTATTAGTGGAACTGGTGGACAAGGCTTGGCTATAAGTAAACGGAAGTCCAGACAACACAAGTGATATTGTCGGGTGAGCTAAATTGCATCTTATAGCTTAGCGGCAAGAATCGCTATTTCGTTTAATAATCACTGAAGGTGAATTTTGTAAATACTATTTATTCTGTTTCTCATTGCAAAATAGGGAGTATAGCAACCCAAGTATTTATTATTCCAATACTTTACGAGACTAATGGCATGGTCACTGGTACTTTAACAAAGAGATAGACCTACTCAGTCTGTTCGAGCCTTGATGAAGCTCAAGAGTAAGACTGTACTTCATTGTCAAGAATTGTGTAATGTTGTTCAGTGTGTATATTGTTGATATTTTGTAAGTAAATATGTATATTGTAAATAAAATGTTTTGATTTAATTAATACTGATTAACAAGTAACTAGAAATTCGATTATAATTCATTACATTTTGAATGTACTTTTTTATTTCATTGACCAATTTTGTAACATAAATCAAGCTACTTATTTCCAGTATAAGTTGAACTATCATTGTAAGGCGTAACGTAGCATGACAGGTCAACATATCTATATACTGGACATGTGTAGCTTGATGTTATTGGTATTAAAATAACATATTTTGTTTAAAAATGTTAGCTTTCCACACTTATCCGTTTAAACTTTAAGTACCTATTCCAAATTTCATTGTCCTCCGTGTGCGAAATTTGCTTGATAAAGGGGGAACAATACATTTTCTTCACGTATGAATGATATGATATGAGATCGCCTGGCGGTCGACCGTTTTGAATGTCTTGGTCCATTTCATTGACCAGTATAATTTGAACTGTCATTGGATAAACTTTTGTAACATGACAGGTAGAATATATACTGGACCCGTATAGTTTTATGTAGTCGTTGTTACTAATTTTTACCTTTATAGCTGCACTTCTTCTACATTTAAACTTAAGTATTCCAAATTTCACATTCCTGTTGTCACGCGTCTACGTTACACTGTCTGTGCGCGTTTGTTCAAGTAGAAGATAAGGGGCGATCCGTAAATTACGTAACACGTTAAGGAGGGGGACAACGAAGTGTGACAAGGGGACAAAATCTATAGTATTAAACACAAAACATTGCCTGTAAATGAAAGACTTACATCCCTACGCTACTACAATGTTACTTAAAACAATTTTAGAACTGCTCTTTTCAGTTCTAGGTGTAAAATTTGCAAAATATGTGACGTCACACCAGGGAGGGGAAGGTTCCATAAATGTGACCAATTGTGACATGAAATTCGTGTGACGTAATTTATGGATGGCCCCTAATGTACACTATTACCATTATGTATGAAAGAAAACATACATACATTTCTATATATTAATACGTGAAGAAAATTCTTTGTGGCCCTAAAATATATAAACATTGTGTTATAAATTTAAGTTGCCGAGTGCCGCAGGGTATTACTTTGGGTCCTTGTTTTTTATGTAGCACCATTGACAAATATTAAATTGACAAGAATACAGCAAAATATTGTTTAAACTTGTTAAGTTCGTGTAAGTACTGATGAACAGTGAATAGAAACCACAGCTCTCTGCCTATGCATGCCATCAGTCAAGGTAAAACAGGTGCTACAGAATGTTGGATATATTTTAGGGTCGTATAGTAGACCCCGGAAATAACGTAAAGCGCTAACAATTTTAGGAAAATTCGTGATTTTTTTAAACAGAAATCTTATTTTGAAACTGACAAATTGAAGTCGAAAATTGACCGATAAAACTCATATTTTGCATGGGAGAGGGCTGACATATTGTTGTATGTTCATAAAATGTTTAAGTAATGTGCACTTATATTATGAAAAAAATTAGTTGTCTGTAAAGTCGGTAGACGATAATTTTATGTGATAACATCATAAGAAGACAGTGGAGGAGAGGTAGATGCGTCACAAGTCGAACTCTTAGGCCGATCGTGCCTCTCTATCGCTTGTTCGGCGCTCTACGTGACAATGAGTCATGCTTTTACGTGCGTGCAGCCGGCTTCATCGATTTATAAGACGTTATCACGTCAAAAATGCTTTTCCTAGTAAATCAACTATTTGTCGGCTACACATACGCTCCTAAAATTTGACCACACCTTTTTGTATTTAAAAATGTGTTTATGCTTCGATCATGGTAACTAGAGAAACTGAAAATCCTTCCATCACTTTGTCTTCATAATCTATACTAATATTATAAAGCTGAAGAGTTTGTTTGCTTGAACGCGCTAATCTCAGGAACTACTGGTTCGAATTGAAAAATTATTTTATTGTTGGATAGCCCATTTATCGAGGAAGGCTATAGGCTATATAACATCACGCTACGACTAATAGCAGCGGAGAAGTAACCATAAACGCAGGTGAAAATGCGGCTAGTGTACCTATAAACTTAGAACATTTTACTTACACTAAATGGCATGTTGTAAGGCTAGTCGTTTTGCTAATTTGCTAAGTCATGAAGACCTAGGTAGTTACAGTTTAAATATGAAAAATGGTATTGATTTGGTTGCAAATGCTAGAGCACTGCGATCTAGCATTCGCAACAAAGTGACTAAAAATCGCTGTGTAGATTTTTTAATATTTAGCCTAACTTTAAGACCGCCAACTCACTATGTTTGGTAATGATATGGCTAGGAAGATGTAATACAAGATTACATTTAAGTAACATGTGAAACTCAACAGGGTTACACAAACAATACTCTTAAAAAATTAAGACAAAACCTGAACCATGTACGCTGAAGGCTTGTTTAAAAACATGTCTTAATTAATCAAACCCAATAAGATTATAACAGGGCGGTAAAGACCCCCTGCACCTTTGACGGTATAAATGAGTTACCGTCAAAGGTGTAGGGGGCCTTTAGAGGATGGTTTTAACCCCCGACGCAAAAAGAGGGGTGTTATAAGTTTGACGTCGATGTCTGTGTGTGTGTGTCTATCTGTCTGTCGCATCGTAGCTCTCAAACGGATGGACCGATTTCGATGCTGTCTTTTTCATTTAAAAGCCAGTTTCCTTGCGGTGGTTCTTAGCTATGTTCGGTTAATATCGGTCCAGCAGTGTAAGAGTATCAGCTCTTTTCCAAAATGATGTAAGGCATTTTGTTATCGTTGAAGGGATTTTCGAGTCGGGGGTGTTTTAAATTTTAAATTTATGATTATTACGTAGGCTCATAAAGCCTTTATGAGCCTACCTTACGAAAAAACATCTCAGGATCATCATATCGTATATAGTCATATCGTTTTTTAAAACGATTTTTTTTTTCACTAACCCACCATTCCTACGCATCATATATACTATGGGAAGTTAAGAAAAATGTTTACTCTGTACTAGCAGTTCCCGTGCGGCTTCGCTCGCGTGTACATATTTATATATTTTACGCGGAACCCTAATTCTTTTTCCAAAATAAAAGTAGCCTGAGTCACTCCTTATAACACCAGCTTTCTGCCAGTGAAAGTCCCGTGGAAATCGGTCCACCCGTTCCTGAGATTAGCCGGCACAGACAGACAGACAATAAATTTAAAAACTTATTTTTAGGCTTAGGTATCGTGCAAATAACTGTACGAGCTTAAAAAAACTATTATTTTGACACTAGCAACTCGCCCCGGCTTCGCACGGGTAGCAGATACATCTTCAACAATCATCAACATATTTCAATTTCAACAAAATTTTCACTTAAACCTTCCTCATGAATCACTCTGTCTATTAGTGTAAACCGCATGAAAATCCGTTCAGTAGTTTTTCAGTTTATCGCGAACAGACAGACAGACGCGGCGGGGGACTTTGTTTTATAATATGTAGTGATTACAAAAATACACTTCAATTTTATTTATTTGTATAGATTAGTATCACTGTTGAGTTCTCTAGGTAACTGAAATGCCGTAGCATATTATATTGTTAAACTTTGTCACCTTGTGATATTTCGTATACCTAGACTATTTATAAAACTGGCCGTGTAAAACTTTCCTTCAAAAGACTGTTATACTCCTGTAGGTATATAAAATATTTATTAAACGGAATGTGTTTCTATATTGTCTTTTTATACACAGCTATGTGATCTCCGCTGCTTCTGATTTCTTGAGACTTGTACAAGACCCAGTCGTCACCGACATCTCCAAACGGCAAGGGGTCCGTATGTACCCCTTTTTCATGGGGTCCAATAATGACCATAACATTTCCTGTGAAGAAGTGTACATAATCTTCGAAAGATTTTCGATTGTTGAAGTAACAAAATAAGAGAGCAGTTGTGTTGTTTCTTTGGAGTAAATTGATAGTGTCCTTGTCTAACTCAGGTGGTGTGAAGTGGAGGGGGATAAAAGTGGGCGGGGCGTACTTGCAGCGCCACCACGCACCGTCTATTTCAATGCCCGACACTGGAATACCTGAAATAACGAGAAATAAGTGCGTTTATTGACCCGCTTTTTTCTGTTTGCTAAGTCCTTGTGGAATTAATTGGACCCAAAATTTATAAAGCTGATATTTATTTTTTAATATTAATAATGTACTGCCTATCTATTGACAAAAGATTACTTTGTGATACTATGGTGACCAACTGATTGGGGTCGGATCGGCACCCTACAAACCGCAGTTCACTAGTAGTATTCTTTCCGCCTTTTTTAGCACCAGAACTCAATAGGGTAGGGTAATGGGTTGGCAACTCAAAAATGGCACCACTGTGTTGCGAGTATCTATAGGTATCGATAATCGCTTATCATTATCGATTCGATATTATTTTCGCTCATAATTGACAAATTATAACTAATTAAAAAATGTAGTACAACATGGATGCTCCCTTAGCTGAACCATTGTTTTTATGTAAGTAGTAACTAATTATTGCTCTTAAGTAATAGCAATAAATATTTAAAAAAATTAAAAAACTTTCAATGCAACTTTAAAAAATAAAAAACAGTAGTCAGACGTCAAGAAAAAGATATATTTACCAGTAGCTTCGGTCACCATCCACTCCAAGAGGCCGCTTCCACAGCCCACACTCAGAATCCTGTTACAGCATAAATTCTTCAAACATATCTTCAAAAATTCAAAATTTCCTTCACTAGGGTAGACCCAGAGTAACCTATTCCTGTCTGGATGGTCGTGATATTTGTGGACAATTTCCTTCCAATTATTTTCTTTATACAAGTCCTTTATACTCGACACTATGTCCATTATTACAATATTATCTAAGACTGGGTATTTTTAGACGAACAGTAACATTGACTTTGAACGACTGGTTCCTCTTACACAACCCTACGTAATGTATTATGTAGTGAAGTTCAGTTACAGAGGCGGATTCGGTGTAATTTAAGATGAGAGTAGGCGGGAGTCCCGCCCCAATTCTTTTTTTGAACTAGCAAAACGTTTGCCAATCACAAGTTTTATTATTATAAGTAAAATTATTAATCTCTGCGACATGTCACAAAGTAGAAGCTCGGAATTTGAGTAAAGTCTGGAGGGAGAAAGATTCTATGTGGATTTGTTTTGTGTTAGTATATTTTTAGAAAATAAATTGCAAATTTTAGAAATTGCCGGATGATTTTAAGATCGACATTAAGACAGAGATTAAGATCCCAAAAATATCAAGTAGGTCATTTAAGTTTTTTTGCATGATTTGTGTTCTTAAAAAAATAAAATTTAAACGGATGTAAGTACAATAAAAAATCTATTTAACCACTAAGCACTTTTTTAAAATTTTTATGTAACACTTATTACGTTATTCATAAATGATAAAGATTTTATAAGATAGTTCGCCTCTGTCCATTTTCATCATTTAAAAAATTGGCCATAGCCCAAGAGTATTTCATCTGGCAGCCAATTGAGGAAGCAATCACCATCCAATAGATACAATAAATAAAATAAGCCGATAGTTTGAATCCATTTATTTGTATCAAAGTTCTTTACAAAAATTACATAAAATATTAGCAAAATACACAAACCAATAAAATACGCATTTCATGTGAAGATTGATTTTCATAATGTTGTGTAAAGTAAAAATTAAGTCTGACACCAGGTCTAAACGCTGTTTGTATTAGCAATAGCTCGTTCACATCGTTTCAAAATGTTTAACAGTTTATAAAAGTGTGTATATATTAGCTATCGGCGGAGATATCTAGTCAACTGCAAGTATCTGAATATTATAAACCAAAGCTCAACAATACATTCATTATTTAAAATAACCATAATTTAAAATGCGCTTTCATACCAGATTGATATATTTATTTGAGTATATTTATGTTAACTCAGCAAGTTTCAGTTAGCTTAATATCCCAGCCTGGGCTGTCCAGCACCGTGATCTCGTTGTGGCAGTCGATGCTGCGGGTAGTCTCTCGCTCCCAACCGTGGTTCTGGCGATGGTTCGGAGCGAGAGTGCATGGAACGCCGTCGTCTCCTTCTGCGAGGAGGTGATGTCCGCAAAGGAGGCGGCGGAACGGGAGAGAGAGCGGAGTATGATTCTCTTTGCCCGCAGCAGACGCACCGGGCGCCGGAGGGCGTTTAATGACCTCCGGTCACGACAAGCGGCCTGTGGGCAACGAACTTTTGGGGAAGTCGTCGTCCAGACAGATACAGGCCCGAGAGGCAGAGTGCAGTGTACCGTGCGCGCTTCTCAGAGTAGTGCGACCCACGGGTGACGGTCGCACTGGGTGACGGTCCCCTCTTGGGTGAAACGGGTCAATGCCTATCGGGGGTTGCGGAAGAATGCAATGGCGATTCTCGCTCCCCCGATCATATGCAAATAGAGGAACACCGGGGCGGTTTTTAGTCGGTAAGAGTCCGACAGACCCCTTCGCCTCCCCAAGGGTGGAAGACATCCATGTAGATCTTCCACCCGTCACCAAAAAAAAAAGAAGCTTGAGTTAGCTCAGTATTTTTCAGTTTTGTAGGGTGGGGTGTCCATCAATGAACCAGGTAGCGAGTGATCCACTATCAGTATTTCACTGAAAAAACGTTGCCATTCAGTGCCACTCACACGTTCGTACATGTTTTAGTACCACATCTTAACCCCCAGCCGCAAGCTATCTAATCGTACACGTGTGCTTTTTTAAATTTCGTGATTTTGTTTTGTAAAAGTTGAAAAAAGAGTGTTTCTTTTCCTTTCTGTATATTTTCAGTGATTATTTTTAAGTGTTGTGCTTATACTATGTCTTATGGATATTACTTAAAATTTCCCGCTTTCAAAGCACGTGTTTACTGTGACATAACCTCAAACATTTTGAGATGGCAGTGGTTCACAACGAACTGAAATGGAACGGTTTACAATGAATCACTGGTTCAATGTTGACTACCTATAATTTTTCGTTGAAAAATAATTTATATAAGTGGAGACTTACTTTTTTTGAAATTCTAAAACATTTATTATATTTTCTTGGGTAAAATCTTTGATTATAACACTTTAACAAACGACTACCAATAAAATTCTCTAATCTTATATGTTTAAATTAATCGGATTTTGTTTCATTAATAAATTTATCTGTAATTAACAGCAATATTTTGTTTTCAAGGTGGGACGTAAAAAACTCGACAGCGAGACCAGAACAATAGGGAAACATACTACTGCAAATATGTGGTGTGCAATATTAAAACAAAACCGGAGCCAGTATCAGGACGGCAGCAAAATAATGTAAAATAGCATACCCAACATTAGGCGATACCTGTTTTAAAATATAAAAATGAAATTCTTAAAATAGGTAATATGTTAACAGACTGTTACAAAATGTAGCAAAATTTATTAAGTAATAATAATAATAACTTCACACATCCCACACACGGCCGTCTGATCTTAAACTAGGCAGAGCCTGTACTATGGTAACCAGACTGCTAATAAACATACTTATATATTTTTAAATACATACGTACTATAGATAAATTACACCCAGACACAGAACAAATTATCGTGCTCATCACACAATTATTTGTCCTGGGTGGGAATCGAACCCACGACCTCTGGGCTTAGCAGTCAGGGTCACTAACCACTAGACCAACAGGCCAGTCATGTTTAAAGTTCTTGAAAGGGCTGTGTTGCTGATTACCTAATTCATAATTATTATTCCCTAATATTGATAAGGGAAGCTCTTTTATGCTGATTTTATTGAAATGTAAATAAATATTATGATTCGACACTTTTCATTTAATAGTCATGGCTCATTGTAAATTACCCAGTTCAGTGTACACCATACCTATGGTACATTGTTGATTATAGGATGTTCACAATAAGCCAATTCTCATTGAAAAAAAAAAAAAATCTTTGTAGCTCCACACACATTAATATTGTAGATTTTTATACATTGAATTTAGAAGTTCATTAAATTATCTACAATTTGGCATATAAAAGACAGTCAGAGCACTAAAAATGACTATATGAGACGTTATCAAAAAATCGTGGTTCATTGATGGACACCCTACCTACTGATGCACTGGATTGTATTTCATTAAATAAAAATGTCGCTACTACTAGTCCACTTATATAATAAACAACTCTTGTTTTTATCATATTATGTTAAGAAAAATATTTTTTGTCTCGTCTTTTAATTTTTTTTTTTGGACCCTTAAAGCATGTATTATCTTTATATATAAAAAAAATACTATGTCACGTTGTTTGTCCGCGATAAACTTCTAAACTAATAAACCGATTTTAATGACATTTTGCACACTGTGCAGTTTGATCCAACTTTAGAGATCTGAATTTATACTAACTCAGCCTGTGACCATGGCCAGTGCAACCTGGTCGAAACGTCAGGCAATTCAGAGGTATGTAATACCTTTTCGTGATCGCGTTAATTCCCGTATAAATACATAATTATATCTGAATTCATAATCAAAATTTTTTTTTGGCAAATTATTTAGCCACAGCAACGCGTGGTCGGGTAGCTAGTTATAATAAATAATGGTTTCAAAACGAATGAATTGATTGATTCAGTTTTGGTGTATGCTCTCAAAAATTGCACACTATAAGTGTACGTAAAGTAAATGTATCAATTTAATGGTATACTATCACATCCACTTCGTCTACTGATCTATTACCAATATCTCCGCCGAATAATAAAAGAGTGAAATTATATTTTATTTGAAACGACCGAGCTGCTCCACCACAACAATGTTAAACATCAACTTAAAATACGTGAGATCAGCTTACATCAGAGATCATGATCTTCAGTCGACATTATAAAAACTAATATTGTTCAATAAAATTCAAAATCGAAACCGCTATCACATATGGTACATAGGTTATGACCTCACGGAGTGATTTCGGCCCTCACCTGCCTAATACAGAAATATATAATTATGTTTACAGTGTGGTGGGAATAACACTGTACGTACGTGATCACGTCAAGGCACTTAAGCAAAGGATTTTCGTGAGTGAAAAGTATTTAGAAACTTGTTTTAATATCCATAGCATCCATATTGTGTTGATACAAATGTGAGAGCTATAAGTATTGAAATAAGATTCAAAATCATTTCATTTTACAAAACCGTGTCCTTCGCGGTGCTATAAGTGAGCGCCATGTACATACAGTGATGTCTTGAATTTATAAACAAAAATGGGACCAATGATATCGCGGCAGTTATGGACGAACTACTCTCCTTGAGTCGTAACCAAAAAACGAATAAACATAACGCTGGCTCTCTTCCATGTATGTGATGAGCATTTCATTGATATCAAATTCTCCACTAATTCTTGCAGCAGTCTTTTCCAACACCCCCAATAAATTTGATTTAATAATTACCAATATAGGTAGGTACATATTATATGCAATAAGATATTTTAGAGAAAAAAATCTGAAATATAAGTCTACCCACTCTATATCAGTCTAGAACCCCTGTCGATAATTAAATTCCATCGATTTTTGTTTATATTTTCTATACACGTGGTCTTCTCTTTTGAAGAAGATATTTTTTACGTCACTACTAGCTTAATTTCAATATGTCAGTGTGCGTATCAGTCCTTTTTCTTGTAAAAAAATTGTTTATATGTACATTCTGACCTGCTAAAGAAGAAAGCGACAATAGGATATCTTAACTGCCGCTGTGTAACAAAATAACTATCATTACTGATCTGCTTCGATCGGTACGGTACGGATTGCAAAGCTCTATCTACTGTTGTCACCTGTATGGTTATATAAGGGAAATCAGTAGAGAGGTCTTTTTACAGTTTGGAAGTTACTAAGCCGATTTTTAGAAAGTGATGAAGTCACTTTCCTCCTTAGCAGGAAAGTTTTTACCAAGTTTCGCGTCTTGTAAACCACAAATGTGTACTCGCTTTTTATATTCCTAGACCACATTCCTACTGTCTTTATTCCTAAGTCAAACTAAGTAACTTAATTATGTATTTTCATTAAAAAATTATATCAATGCCAAATACCTTGATAGAAAACGCAAGTTACATTTTAATAAGTTTTTCATGATCATTCATGTTATTTAAGTCTGAAAAGATGTGGTATTTATTAAATTTTAATAATAGACACTTGATTTTTATGAGTACGTCCCTAAAGTTTCGACGTAAAATGGTGAAGATAAGCATCAATTATACAATACCTCTTCAAAAAAACCTGGCGTATTTGTACCATGATTGAGATCAAAATTCAATATATTTTTGGTCCTTCGAGCCGTTACGTCCATTTCAATATTTCATTTTAAATTACAATATGAATAACATTTTAAAATCTCAAATACACATAAAATACATGAATATAATGAAATAAAAGTCACAGCTAATAATTAAGACTTATAAACAAACGCGTCTTGGACGCCCTTACGTACTAATGTTAGTAAATATTGACTGATTAGAGCTTGCACAGCAACAAGACTATAGCTGATAGGATAGATATAAACACTGGTTATTACATTTACATTAGATTATTATTTCGGGTGAAGCCGCGGTTAGAAACTAGTAAAATATAGCCTTTCTGTGCGTTTTGGCCACTTGACCGAAAATTACTTTTTTGCTGTCACTCTTTTCATATATGAGCGACGTTTAAGAAGATGCATTTTGCAAAAATGATAATACTCAGAAGTAGAACAGCTTATTGTTTTTCAGGTCTTTTCTTCTGGAAGGATCTTATTGATTTCAGTTACAGTATATTATGCGCCTATTCGCTAGCAGCTACTATTTGTAATATAAAATGATATACAGTTACTACCGCTATTACATCCATAGCTTAATTATTGCATTGTTTATTGAGTGGCAGTATTTCCTTCGATGGACAATATTAATTAACTATTTGGAAAAATATTCGTTTATTTAAATTTTATTATTATTATCAACCAGTACTCCTTTCTAAAATCGATTATTTTAATGTATGCATTTAATACATATAAAATAGATTTAACTATATACTAGAGTTACCTTCCCTGTTCAATCTTAAAAACGTCAGCCTTACTTCAAATCTGTAAAAGAGAAGAATATCTAAGGACGGGGATTGTAAGTGAGCCTAGATTGTAACCCTGGGGTACTCCTGTGTGATCTTTGTAAGAAGGAACTAAAATATTATATTATACCATATTCGAGTTTCTAAAAACAAATACATATGGTATAACCCTATATTTTCCTATCCACGTACATACTACATATTCTTGTATTATGCTCAAACAATTGTTTATTTGTATGCTTGAGAAATTCAAAGGAAGTGAAAAAAATCAAATAATAAAAATTACTATTTACTTACCAATAGAAACAGACTGCTTAATTTTCCTTCGCCAGTGAATCCCAGCACCAGAATCAGCATTTGTTTCCTCACTCTCCCGTTTATCCTTATCACCATACAAAATCTTCTCATATACAGTCTTTTTATCCTTTGCCGGAGTACCAAATTCCAGATTATTCAAATGGGTTTGTTCTTCCAATTCAATCATTTTCATCACATCTATTGGCGGCAAATGTGTTATAGGTATAGAAGCTTTTCTTATTTTATGTACATATTCACACACCTCTTTAGGACTCGAAGGTTTTGATTCTACAAACGCTTTTTTGTTTACAATGACGCTTTGCCGCGCGTTATTTGCGACTAAAATGTAGGATGTATCTATCTCAATCTCTTCCGATTTTTTACTATCCTTTTTATTGGTTATCTCAGTGTCATTTATGTCACATGTTTCAGCCTCATTTTTATTGCCATTCTCATGCATATGTTTTTGTAGAACATCCGGTGGTAATGGAGGGGAGAGGATTTGAATTCTCTAACTTTGTTTTCTCGTCTTTTGATAGTTTTGTTTGAGTACGGTATTTCCGTTGGCTATTTCAATGAGAGCTGCCTCGTCGCATTCGACCGCACTAGATGGGACATAATCTGGGTGCGTATTGCGAATATGACGTTCTAATTGTCTTTTCGTCGAAAACGGCGGTTGCAAACTTTACAGCGAAAAGGTTTAGAATCTGTAAAAATGTAAGAGTATTTATAATTAAGGCTAGGCGACCAAGAGTGCATTTTATTACTGTGATTTGTTCGTAAATATTTTCTACTAATTTCTATTGAACATGTTTATATGTTATATATAAAGAAAGAGTGTACACTCTTTCTTTACTTTTGCATGCATGAGAAGATAATTAATTACTAAATACATAGATCTGTATCTATTGTAGTTAGAGGGCTCGGAGGTATTCGTACATGGAACATCGTTAATAGGAATAAAAAGAAAACACAGATGGAGAATGAACATACCCGTGTGCACAGCAGCGTGCCTGC
>OY982571.1:2986054-3048147 GCA_963859945.1 Euplagia quadripunctaria | reverse complement strand
GGTACACACCCACACACACAAACACCAACACAGTGTAACTTTAGTGAAGAAATCTTAGAAATCTATACTAATATTATAAAGCTGAAGAGTTTGTTTATTTGTTTGTTTGGTTGAACGAGGTAATCTCAGAAACTACTGGTTCGAATTGAGTATTTCTGTGTTGAATAGTCCATTTATCGAGGAAGGCTATATAACATCAATAAATGAAAAATTTTGCAAAAACAGGAAAAAATATTCTTTTTGAGAGCTTCCATTGCGTGCGCTGCGTAAAAGGTTAAAATTAAGCAAAAATCATGTATGACGGAATTGATCACCTTTAAAAGCTCAAAAAAAAGTCAGCGACAGCATAATATGTCTATCTTTTAAGGTTGACTCACAATAACCTTTTTTATGGTAATCAAATTTGTTCTAAATAATGCATTTTTGATGAAGGTGTTTTTATAAACATGATATGAATCCTTATCCAAATAAATACGTTATTCATCACAAGTATTTAATTTTGAACAAAATTGCCCTTGACATCATTTAATTTCAATGAATATCTTAGGAGATATCATTGTTTTAAAATAACTCCGCAACAAAATAATGATCACGTACCACGCGCACATTTATGATGTGCAAGGCGGTCAAGGTCACGAGGGGGGGAAGGCGCTGGCCAACTGCTTTTTTTAATATGTTATTGCGATATCTCATCGTATAATAATACTTTTTAATTAAGTAAGTTAGTAATAAGTTTTGTTTTTGTTAATTTCAATATATTTTTAGAGTTTCGTACCCAAAGGGTAAAAACGGGACCCTATTACTAAGACTCCACTGTCCATCGCAATGTATTCTTGTTATATAAAAATAAAACGTTATACCTATCTTTCTTTATTATGACTAGCATGCTGAAAAGTCACAGTATGTCATTTAAGCATTTGTCATTAGAAAAACTTAATTTATAATGAACAGTTGTCTGTCATGTACAATATGAACATATTATGTCACTAAATCACAAATATTTCTTTAGTTATATAATAAATCAGCAGATCTCAGTACAACAGCAATAAAGAGGTAAATGCATTATTTTTTATTTATCTTTTAAAAAATTACTTCTCTTACCATGCTTAGCCACATGTTTCCTGTAGTTAGAGCTGTCACGAAAACACCTGCCGCATGTAGCGCAAGGATACGGTCTTTCCTCAGTGTGAGTCAGTCCATGCTTGCGCAATGATGTGAGGTTGTTGAAACCCTTATTGCACTGATTACATACATACTTCTTTTCTTCTGAAAATTAAAGAATCAATTTGAAATTTAGTAGCATTATATTGATAAATGTAAATAATTCGACGAACCATAAATATGGTGGATAAAATGTGGTTAATAAGAAGTAAATTTAGATATTGTATCCTCCTTATTTTCTTATATAGAGGCACCTGTCTTTTCTGAATGACCTTTGTAAATCCATTACAGCATGCAATGTAGAGGAGTACTTAAATGTCTTTGTCTGGCTATCTGTCTGCAGACTAACTGATCAATGGTTATTAATGCCGGTATACAGCTATAATACTTGATTTATGTCCCTCGCATTGATAACCTTCTCCTCCAGGGCACTCAATAACATAAGCATGAGACTACTCCAATTATTTTGGTTATATACATCTGTCAGCGCATCAAGGTGCGTGCCACTAGGGAGACCACGAGGAGGTGAAAGGAGCTGCAGGACGAACGTGCCTCTGGGCCCGTGCGCGAGCGCAACACACCACACACAACTTTGCTAGCATCCACGCCATACGCACATCGTCCTCCACACCATTATTTCATACAGTTCAATATAGTTCATTGCTGTAAATTTTAGAGTATAACATACTATTTTTTCTACTGTCACCCGTAGAAGATAGAGAGCTACAATCCAACATCCTCTACAGTGTAAAGTTGTCTGACTAAAGTAGCAATCCCCATGCTGCATGTAAGCATAAACTTGCTGTCTATCTATATGTTCTTTCCCATACATCTGTAAAAACTTATTTTTTACTTGTCACTCTCACTAATTGCTGTACAAACCAGCCTTAGGATAAATTAGTACTAACTAGTATGTTTCAACTTATGCCTTTGCAACTTGGACATTTGGAAGAAGCTGTCACTGCAAATGTCGCACGAGTATGTCCGTTCATTCCGATGCACCCTCATGTGGTATTTGTAATGGGATTGAGTAGCAAAGCTCTGTAAAATTAGAAATATAATTATTTTATATTCTGAACCCAATGCAATCAATGTTGGATTCTTATATTATTGCTCTATACAACAGGGAGTGGGTGTGATTCTTTCACCAAACAAGAAAATGATCTTCAGCCTACCTTATTACAGTCAGGACACTGGTAAGGTTTCCTCTGCCCATTGCAATACGCATGGTAAGCCACCTGACTACGGGCGTGGAACTTCTTGTTACACACAGTACACTCATAATATTTGCCATTAGCATCTGCAATAAAAAATATTCATATTGTTTTTTGAATAATATCTTTAGTGTATTGCAATTTAATTTTATAACTTTTTATTCTTCTGCAGAAGTTTAGGATATAATATAATACTCATTTGTACTACTTTAGACTCTTCTCATATGTGATTAAGTGGTGAAGTACACAGGTCACACAGAGGTTAAAGAAAAATAAGTGGCCTCTAGATATAAGAATATTCAAGAGATGGCAAGAGAAATCAAGCAGGACCATCAACAAAATGCGAGTGAGTGTGAAGGAATTAGAGAACATACACAGAGTAATACATATACTTTATACTTACAGGTTTTTTAAATATATTAAATAAACATAAGTCAGTGTTTTAATAAATAAAAAATGTTAATTTAAAAAACTAAAAAACCCGATTGTGTTTCTGTGTAATTTGGAAATGAAAATACCCTAAAACAAGAAAGTTGTCATACCCGATTGCACTTAACGTAAGAATCTTGCTTATAAGCTTCTAAACCATAGAAAAAATTTCAATTTGGACCTTACATAATAGTCTTTAGGCGCTTTAAGAAGTTTAGTGCAAACTGGCACTCGACTAATAAGGGTGGGTAAATTATAGAACAGGAGCTCATTGTATTTTTTAACAATATTTTTAAACACAAGAAAAATTGTAGCAGTCGGTACCCATTCTAGAAAGTCAGCCTTCTAGTCAGTAGATTGGAGTAATCTATCTGCAATGTAATGTAGGTGTGTGCTCTCAATCCACTAAGCCTCCATTAACTACACTAACTTACACATCTAATATATGTATGGTCATAAAAATTTAAATCAATTATTTACTAAATACCCTCAGGTAAGGAAGACACTGTAAGGAAATGTCAAATCTGCACAAAGCCAGTATGGACTACAGTCTTTAATATTGATATTAAAACTATGCCCAGCATTAAGAGCTAATAAGAATCTATTACTTTATTAATTTATGATACAATACCACAATTATCCATTCATTAATTAAGATAATAGTCCAGCAACCTATTTCTCTGTTAATCTAAAAGTTTTAATTTTTAGAAGCTATTTAACATACAGAGAAACAATGGGAGATAATTTGTGGTTCTTTAACACAAACATTCTAATTGAAGCTCTCTCTCCTGCAGCAATTGACAACTACTGTTAATATTTCTAGTTGTCACTATGATGCAACTTGCACAATCAAAACAGAACTCACCTGATTCTATTTTAATATGAGATGTCTCAGGCTTTTTCTTCTTCGCGAACAACTCAAACGTTTCACACTGAGTGTCTTTGTCATCGTACGACTTCTCCTGTCCCTGTAGTGTGTCGTTAATAGAAACCGGTCGGAAATCTTCTCGCTGATCCTCTTGTAAACTAGCTTCATAATTCGGTTTAAGGCAAGCGAGGCATCCACTCTTTTCGAGCAACAGACAGCCCATACATTTTACATGACCACAACTCTCCGTTACCAATCTATTATCAGTCGAATTTACAGGTTTCTCGTTATGACATATCACACAAATTTGTGAATCCATAATGTTAACAAATCTTTGAGGTTATTAGAGTTATTTTACGGTGAAAAACTAGTCCAATTTGTATACATCACAAATATCTTGAAAACTGTTTCATATGGAATATATACAGGTGAGTGCAGAATTTAACGCATTATAAAAACACAAAATAACAATCTTCCATTTTCGCAAAGCATACGCAAAAAGTGTGTGCGTTTGAAAACATACGCTTCCACTTGACAGCTTATTCATATAATTATTCTGAGAAATGTAATAAACGAATATCATCAAAACAGTATACGGTAATACAGTACATTTTTAGTCTCGATCCTTCAAATTAATAAAAATAGTTGCATGTACTCCTATTTTGTAATGTAGGTATATTTTTATTAATACCAAAAGATATAAATGGTTTCAGAACGTATGCTTGTAAAAAGCAGAATGAAAATGATCACAGAAATGCGGCTGTCTATAAGGGCTGTCATAAATTGGCGGGGAGAAGTCGTTTTCTTAAGGTGGGTTTACACGCGTGCCACGCAGCCTGGCGTGCAGCCCGGCACGCAGCCTGCCACGCAGCCAACGCACTTACTTATTCACGCAAGCATGCACAAACAGCCTGTTCACCTATACGTGTGCCCGTGCTTGTGCTCGTTGAATGTCAGTTTGAACGCGAGCGTGTAAACGCACCATTATATATATTTTTTTGCTATTTCAACTGTTCATGAGTTCGTGGTTCGTAAATTTTTTAACAGACTTCAAAAAAGGAGGAGGTTCTCAATTCGACTGTATGTTTTTTTTTTATGTTTGTTACCTTATAACTTTCGACTGGGTGAATCGATTTTGATGATTCTTTTTTTCTGAAAGCTGGTGCTTCCCGTGTGGTTCCATTTCAATTTGATCCAGTTCTGACAATGGCATCCATGAGAAAACCATATAAGTCTTTTATGGAATAGTTTTTGTTTTGAAGTCGATTTTTTTTTTAAAGAATTATTTTTTTAACAAAATGACATCTTCCCGCCAACTTAAGACAGCTGAGACAGACAACAGACTATGTTGGCGGAGAGCTAAGCGGAGAGAAGTCGTTTTTTTTCTCTTCTTTTTTTGCTATTTCAATTGTTCGTTAACTGTTCTTCTTTGTTCGATCAAAATTTTTTTTTTAAATAAAATGAAAAATTACCCTCAAGTTGGCGGGGGAAAGTCGTTCTTTTACATTTTGTTGTGCTATTTCAATGATTCGTTATCTGTTCTTCATTGTTCGATCAAAATTTTGTTTTGTACGTTCTTAGTTTTAAAAAAGACCAATTACCGCTTATAGTATTACAACTGTGCACATGTCCGTGAGGTGTCTTTGGGCTTCAGCTGAAAATCAGCGCTGTGGTCTCTTTTTGGGGCCATAGCATAGGCTGAGCTGTGGCCTTTTAGTCACACATTTTATTGCATGTTGTTGTTTTGTAAGTAATTCTTTTCTTCAGTTTAGTACAATATTTTTTTTTCTTTTATGTTGTATCCGTGATTATTTATTGTGTTGTGGCTAATAAATGTATTTTCTTTCTTTCTTTCTGACCCTTAAGTTGGCGGGAGAAATCATTTTTTTTTACATTTTATTACCAAGTTAGTTTGACCAAGTACTTCGTATGTAATAGAATTCAGTTCTGGTACTCGCTAGTCGCTGCCACAGCACGCTCGCTTCGCTCGCTTGGCTCGTGCATTGTGGTCACAGTTCTAACTTAACCTAAACCTAGCTATTTCTGTTCAATTGATCTACCCTATTAATGTTAAATCGTCTCCAACTTAATATTAAAGTTGCCCCCTCTGTATTTCTAGTCGCTCACTTAGTAATTCAGTCGCACGCCTAAAATTTTAATTTTCAAAATGAATTATACGCATCACGCTTTTAGAAGCTCGTTTTGGTTATAAGCTAAGAAAGCGAACAAAACAAAATTTTGATCCAACAACGAAAAACAGTTACCGAACAATTGATATAGTAAAAAAACGACTTCCTCCGCCAACTTGAGGGTAATTTTTTTTTATTTAAAATAAAACAGAACAAAAAAAAAAAATTGGTCGTTAACGAACAGTTGAAATAGAAAACGTTTAAAAAAAGTTTGTTCTCCCCGCCAACTTCAGGGGAATTTTTTTTTTAAACTAAAGGGCCCTACGCACCTTCGTGCCTGACGTACGTCCCGCCAAGGACGCCGTGCCCGACGGTAGCATACGAACGCATCGTGCGCCGACGTACGTTCGCTCAAGGCCACGGTGCTCCAAAATAATAGTCAAATTCCACAGTTTTGGGAGATAAAACCTGAAGTCGTAATGTAACTAATAAGGCTAAATATTCCCCATTCCCCGCATTTTCCTCGCATTGATGGTCTCCCCATAAATTCAGTCTCATCAGTTTGAAATTTCCCGCATTTTTGGGCATTCCCCACAAATTGGCAATATACATGATCAAGCATGCACGACGCACGACGCTTTGACGTACGTCCGCGTTATTGACGATCCACCCGCACGATGTCGCGGTGGTGGGGGTACTCGCTGGATGCAAACGGGTTGTACAAGTCCAGCAAGCAATTAATAATAATTATGACGTACGTCAAGACTATTCACGATCGTTTTTCATCGTGCATTGTGCGTGCGTGACTTTGGCGGGACGTACGTCAGGCACGATGGTGAATAAGGTACTTAAGACAGTGAGTTGAGTTACCATATTAAAATCATATTATTAGTTCGCTTTTAGCGCCAGGCCGGTTCTCTTTTCGCACAGACTCTATATACCTAATGAATATTGGTTGGTTTAAAAATTGTGATAATCTGTGGTGGCAACTAGCAGTTGATGCAGTTGTCACTTCGTTATAATTTCATTTCGTAGGTACGCCTTGAAGAGTTTTTCATAAAACTTAATAGTTTAATATTAAATAATTATAAACTCAACATGGTAAGTTCCCAGAAGTGTACCTTCTGCAGTGACGGTGTTATTTTTTTTTAAATTAGTGATAAATTGACGTGCGATTTTTGCTTGAAAGGTGTAACCTCAAAAACGGATTTTGTTTTCAGGATGTCTTTCTAATGATTAGGCGAAAAAAATTAACCATCTTTACCGACGCAAAGGACACGACAACTGTGCTAGAATTGAAGAAAATGATCGAAGGTGAGTGCGATTGTCGCTATATAAGAAAATTCTATTTATAGTCAGGATACAATGTCGGGCGCGCAGCGTAGGTTTTGTTGTCAAGCCTTGTGTTATTCTGCATTGTTCATATAATTAACTAACATTCTTGAACTCTCTGTCGAAACACTCATCCTTTTCCATTGTAAAAGTCTCACTGAGACTGCATATTTTCAGATGTAATAGGTAAATATAAGACCTTGTATTTGTTGTTATACTTGAAGGATATTTTCAAAATAAAACTTTGAAACAGTTTTCCAAGTTAGTGAAGCACTCACAGTTAATTATAAAACATATGTGTTCTTAAATTGTTAGACTTTGAACTCTGATTACATTTATATTATAATCTTAATTTCAGATAACAATTTCTTTGTACCATTGTGCTTCTGAAAACTTCATAGTTGTGTATTCTATGTCTATGGGAAATAGTTAATTATGGTATCTGTTCATATTTAATTCCCTGGCATAATATATAGCTGAATTCTAAGAAATCTATAAGAAAATATTTACAGGTGATAGATACTAATTACTAAATAAATGGTCTTAAATTTTTATCACAAATTTTATTTGTGTATTAAAATAAATCTGATATATATATATATAAAGAATACATTTACATTACATATAGTTTTAGAATCACATAAACAAATTAATGTCATGTTATTCTTATTATTTAAAATATTTTCTTTAAAAAAATATAGATTTAAATATGGAAAAAGCACTAAGAGGTATTGGCAACTTATTTAAGGAACTGCAAATTTTTTTTTTTAATCTTAACTTCTCCAAACCCACAGTTGATTACATGGTCTGAAGGAATTACCTGAATTCCAATGGACCCTATACATTTTTAACTTTGTCATATGACTTGGATTGAACATGGTCTTACACAAATATTTGAATTGATCTGTTTTCTTTTTAAATTATCCTGTGCTGCTAGTGCAGCAACATAAGCTACATTTTACTGTTTTAGATATTGTCAATTTGCAAGACACCATGGGTGTTATTATAAGGATCTGTAAGCTATGGTAACACCTTTAACCATTGTTTGTCTACCACCACAGAGAAGTGAGGATTCAACTTTAACTCTAATGGCTTTCTAAATCTTAATACTTTAAACAAGCAATTCTTGTATGTATGTATTTATATTTCGGGCATCTCGGAAACGGCTCTAACGATTTTGATGAAATTTTGTAAACAGATACAGTTTTGCATTTAAGTTCAACTGCAGTTGCATTTCCTGTAAAAACACAAATTTACAACAAAATAAAAATTACGATTTCACAAAAAGCTACCAAGTGAAGAAGAAAACACAGTACTCCAGATATACAGATGAAATTGTTTCCATAGATTTAGCATAGATATTACAGTTCAATAATTTGATATTTCACAGGTATCTTAAAGGTGACTCCACCAGCCCAGATGCTGTTCAATAAGGACAGTCAACTGATGGAGGATGAAAAGACACTTGCAGAGTATGGCTTGACATCAGCTACAGCTAAAGCCCAGTGTCCAGCACCCATTGGATTGGCTTTACGGTACAATTTTTTCTTCTATTGTTACCAATGATTCTGTCAGCCTTTCACAAAAAACGGGGTAGATTTTTTTTTATATAGTAGCGAATGCTATCTGTTTGTCTGTCTATAAGTTGGAATTAATGGCCAATACATAGATACTGTTGACTACTATTTTACGGCCAAAATCTTAAGTCAATAAGTAACTTACGTCCATGGACAACAAAAAACGATGTGGATGAAAAACAATAACTAAATTTGACAAGAATGTCTCACAGCACAAATAAAGTAAAAATTATGAGTTCTTCACCAGAAACACAACTATATTAGTAGTGCTGGAAGGTGAAGGTACTTACCCAGTTAGGAGACTCTAATACGAGCACCAATCCGCAATACCTACTCGTTGATTGCGCAAAAGATCAAGCTTCCACACCAAGACTACAGACGACGACACAGACAAGCGATGATAAGGTTTCATTTTATATCCCTACTGCTATCACATTGTTACATTATGTGATATGTTACAGTGAAACTTAAATATCTTTATTTCATAAAATTTGCAAATAGTTGAGCCTTGTGAGAAGATGAATTGGGTTTGGGCTTCAGACTGAATCAGGCTCTCAAACTCAGGACTACTCTTTTAAATCACCAGTCATGTGTTGCTGTGGCTCAAAAAGTGACTTTCATTTTACACATTGAGCCTTTTTGCTCTTGTTGAGATACTAGCACTCAGGTATAGCGGAGGCCTTCGATCGGGTCTGACTCAAGTAATTTTTTTAATCGAATTTGTCATTCTATCAGCAAATCCATCAATCCAGCGACTTACGACTTGGGAGTTAAACATGTTATTAACATAAAGTGTTATTAATATTACAGGAAAGAAAGTGGCGAATTTGAAGCTTTGGATCTGACTGCCTACTCCTCGCCACCGGATTTGCCAGATGTGATGAAATCTCAGGAGACAAATGGACAAGAACAAGTATGTACATTTAATCTTAAGATTTCTTTTTCAAATTGCTAGTTACTATAATATACACAAAGTTTTAAGAGAATTTTCTTCATCTCTTAATAATAATTCGTTCCAAATACGTCCTGTTTCAAGATAACTACTGTATAACTTTGTAGAGTTGTGTCAAACTTCTATGTTGCCACACAACCTGTTTTTGTCCTGTTTTTTTTTATTGTACTCAAAAAGTTTCCATGCAATTAAAGAGTTGTAAAACTATATTCAGCAACTTTATGAAAAGTGCACAGTGCGTGTGTGTGTGTATTTCAAATTTGTATTATACACTAGTGGACCCGACAGTCAAAAGCCTTAGACTTATATATACTATAGTGTCCCATTTTTTAATTTTTTCCCTTCATAAGAAACTTCCTCTGACTACAAACAGTATTTGAATAAAATAATTTATTCGAATTGACCCAGGGATCTAAAGCCGGGTGCGCTGCACTTAATTTGCCCTATACACTACACAAAGACTAGATGTCTTTAAAATTTTTAATTAGGCATATGCTTGAAAAGTACGTCGTACCTACATATTATGTCTATCGTGAAAGAATCGTCCATACTGTTTACAAGTGTTTTTTTATGTACACTAAGCATACCAAGTCTACATTAAACTGTCTTCGGTCATTGTTGATCTCAGCAGTATTTTTACGCGTCTGATTGTACTGAAAGACCTTTCAATAGTAGCCGTGGTTTAAGGCATTGCCATTAAAATATCTAGGGCTGTTTTTGCTGACCTTTGGATAGAAAAGTTCTGCTTGTTGGTATAATTCTTTTATGTCCAAAGTTTCTAAGTTCTCTTGCTGGTTTATTCTAAAAGTACACTACAGTTCGGCTTGTGATGTGATAACGTTTAATTTATAAAAATTGGATACTTCCTACATATATTTTTTTATTTTGGAGCTGTTGTTGCTGAACCTCACCTTTAACGAAAATAATAAAGAATACGAAACGAATTTACGCTCAACAAAGTTGCTGGATGATTTCCCCGTGATGTTAGCGGCCTACTGTTCTTAAAGAATCCAAATACGAAACGTATTTACGCTTAACAAAGTTGCTGGATGATTTCCCCGTGATGTTCGCGGCCTGCTGTTCCTAAAGAATCCAAATACGAAACGTATTTACGCTCAACAAAGTAGCTGGATGGTTTCCCCGTGATGTTAGCGGCCTGCTGTTCTTAAAGAATCCAAATACGAAACGTATTTACGCTTAACAAAGTAGCTGGATGATTTCCCCGTGATGTTCGCGGCCTGCTGTTCTTAAAGAATCCAAATACGAAACGTATTTACGCTTAACAAAGTAGCTGGATGATTTCCCCGTGATGTTCGCGGCCTGCTGTTCTTAAAGAATCCAAATACGAAACGTATTTACTCTTAACGAAGTAGCTGGATGATTTCCCCGTGATGTTCGCGGCCTGCTGTTCTTAAAGAATCCAAATACGAAACGTATTTACTCTTAACGAAGTAGCTGGATGATTTCCCCGTGATGTTCGCGGCCTACTGTTCTTAAAGAATCCAAATACGAAACGTATTTACGCTTAACAAAGTAGCTGGATGATTTCCCCGTGATGTTCGCGGCCTGCTGTTCTTAAAGAATCCAAATACGAAACGTATTTACGCTTAACAAAGTAGCTGGATGATTTCCCCGTGATGTTCGCGGCCTGCTGTTCCTAAAGAATCCAAATACGAAACGTATTTACGCTTAACAAAGTAGCTGGATGGTTTCCCCGTGATGTTAGCGGCCTGCTGTTCTTAAAGAATCCAAATACGAAACGTATTTACGCTTAACAAAGTTGCTGGATGATTTCCCCGTGATGTTCGCGGCCTGCTGTTCCTAAAGAATCCAAATACGAAACGTATTTACGCTCAACAAAGTAGCTGGATGGTTTCCCCGTGATGTTAGCGGCCTGCTGTTCTTAAAGAATCCAAATACGAAACGTATTTACTCTTAACAAAGTAGCTGGATGATTTCCCCGTGATGTTAGCGGCCTGCTGTTCTTAAAGAATCCAAATACGAAACGTATTTACGCTTAACAAAGTAGCTGGATGATTTCCCCGTGATGTTAGCGGCCTGCTGTTCTTAAAGAATCCAAATACGAAACGTATTTACGCTTAACAAAGTAGCTGGATGATTTCCCCGTGATGTTAGCGGCCTGCTGTTCTTAAAGAATCCAAATACGAAACGTATTTACTCTTAACGAAGTAGCTGGATGATTTCCCCGTGATGTTAGCGGCCTGCTGTTCTTAAAGAATCCAAATACGAAACGTATTTACGCTTAACAAAGTAGCTGGATGATTTCCCCGTGATGTTAGCGGCCTGCTGTTCTTAAAGAATCCAAATACGAAACGTATTTACGCTTAACAAAGTAGCTGGATGATTTCCCCGTGATGTTAGCGGCCTGCTGTTCTTAAAGAATCCAAATACGAAACGTATTTACGCTTAACAAAGTAGCTGGATGATTTCCCCGTGATGTTAGCGGCCTGCTGTTCTTAAAGAATCCAAATACGAAACGTATTTACGCTTAACGAAGTTGCTGGATGATTTCCCGTGATGTTAGCGGCCTGCTGTTCTTAAAGAATCCAAATACGAAACGTATTTACGCTTAACGAAGTTGCTGGATGATTTCCCGTGATGTTAGCGGCCTGCTGTTCTTAAAGAATCCAAATACGAAACGTATTTACGCTTAACGAAGTTGCTGGATGATTTCCCGTGATGTTAGCGGCCTGCTGTTCTTAAAGAATCCAAATACGAAACGTATTTACGCTTAACGAAGTTGCTGGATGATTTCCCGTGATGTTAGCGGCCTGCTGTTCTTAAAGAATCCAAATACGAAACGTATTTACTCTTAACGAAGTAGCTGGATGATTTCCCCGTGATGTTAGCGGCCTGCTGTTCTTAAAGAATCCAAATACGAAACGTATTTACGCTTAACAAAGTAGCTGGATGATTTCCCCGTGATGTTAGCGGCCTGCTGTTCTTAAAGAATCCAAATACGAAACGTATTTACGCTTAACAAAGTAGCTGGATGATTTCCCCGTGATGTTAGCGGCCTGCTGTTCTTAAAGAATCCAAATACGAAACGTATTTACGCTTAACGAAGTTGCTGGATGATTTCCCGTGATGTTAGCGGCCTGCTGTTCTTAAAGAATCCAAATACGAAACGTATTTACGCTTAACGAAGTTGCTGGATGATTTCCCGTGATGTTAGCGGCCTGCTGTTCTTAAAGAATCCAAATACGAAACGTATTTACGCTTAACGAAGTTGCTGGATGATTTCCCCGTGATGTTAGCGGCCTGCTGTTCTTAAAGAATCCAAATACGAAACGTATTTACTCTTAACGAAGTAGCTGGATGATTTCCCCGTGATGTTAGCGGCCTGCTGTTCTTAAAGAATCCAAATACGAAACGTATTTACGCTTAACGAAGTTGCTGGATGATTTCCCGTGATGTTAGCGGCCTGCTGTTCTTAAAGAATCCAAATACGAAACGTATTTACGCTTAACGAAGTTGCTGGATGATTTCCCGTGATGTTAGCGGCCTGCTGTTCTTAAAGAATCCAAATACGAAACGTATTTACGCTTAACGAAGTTGCTGGATGATTTCCCCGTGATGTTAGCGGCCTGCTGTTCTTAAAGAATCCAAATACGAAACGTATTTACTCTTAACGAAGTAGCTGGATGATTTCCCCGTGATGTTAGCGGCCTGCTGTTCTTAAAGAATCCAAATACGAAACGTATTTACGCTTAACGAAGTTGCTGGATGATTTCCCGTGATGTTAGCGGCCTGCTGTTCTTAAAGAATCCAAATACGAAACGTATTTACGCTTAACGAAGTTGCTGGATGATTTCCCGTGATGTTAGCGGCCTGCTGTTCTTAAAGAATCCAAATACGAAACGTATTTACGCTTAACGAAGTTGCTGGATGATTTCCCCGTGATGTTAGCGGCCTGCTGTTCTTAAAGAATCCAAATACGAAACGTATTTACGCTTAACGAAGTTGCTGGATGATTTCCCCGTGATGTTAGCGGCCTGCTGTTCTTAAAGAATCCAAATACGAAACGTATTTACGCTTAACGAAGTTGCTGGATGATTTCCCCGTGATGTTAGCGGCCTGCTGTTCTTAAAGAATCCAAATACGAAACGTATTTACGCTTAACGAAGTTGCTGGATGATTTCCCCGTGATGTTAGCGGCCTGCTGTTCTTAAAGAATCCAAATACGAAACGTATTTACGCTTAACGAAGTTGCTGGATGATTTCCCGTGATGTTAGCGGCCTGCTGTTCTTAAAGAATCCAAATACGAAACGTATTTACGCTTAACGAAGTTGCTGGATGATTTCCCCGTGATGTTAGCGGCCTGCTGTTCTTGGAAGACGCAACTCAATAGTCAAACCCTCAGCAATCTCATGAACTGATTTTAATAATTCTTCACTACCTTCTTCGGATGAACGCCTGTTTACTGCAACTGCAGCTGTTATTGTATGGATGTGCGTTGTTCCAGATTGCAATGTATTTGCGACCGGTTGCAGCAGGGAATTATCTATAATGCATAAAAAATATATACCTTTTTTATATGTGCGTCTTAATATTTTTTGGATACCGCCATCGTTTCACATCCGTCGTAGCCCTGTCTGACACATTTGTTACTAGCAATGTTTAATGCATTAATGAATGCATGAATTTCAGCAGCTGTAATTTGGGCATCCTGTTTTTTTTTCTAATTCGACAAAGCCCAATAATTCATGATTCCTTTTTCTCTTTGATCATAATATCTTAGACCTATTACTAGTTGCTCCTTCTCTGATACATCAACCATAATGCTATAGGCACTTGCGGCTCTGTCATTGTTGACTAATCTTTATCTGATGAGAAACTCCACATTTCTTCAAAATCTTATTCTGAATTTTTCAAGTCGTAAACTGAGCATTTTTGTGACCCTTTTCTGACGAATTTGTTCAAATTTTCCTCACCACAGTCTGTTGGTCCTCCAACCAACCAAGAAAAAATTTGACTGACTACTGTTGACTGTGCTTTACAATGATTGTGTTTATATTGTTACGAGCTCAGATTCGGGATCAGCAAGGTACACCAATTCATTACCAAAAAAGACACAATTTATTGCAATAATTCACAAATAACACAACTATAATTAATTCAACTTTTTAAATTATCACTTATACTTCGCACTTGTATTAACACTTCTCTAGTCACTTGTTCACTCTCGGATCGCTCAACTAGTACTCTATTAATACCGCAATGCAAATGCCCTTTTATATCCGTAAGTTATTTCGTAGAGAGATCGTGATATTTTCCGAAAACTCTAAACCATTCTGAAATTTTCTAATATAATGTGGGACATTCTATAAATAGGCTACTAGTTCCACTCAATGTCAAGAGATGGCGTGCATCTCAATTTAGGTAATCCTAACCCTCTATGACTTCCTCTACTCGACAATAGATTATGCCCGCGGGCTAGATTTCCGTAACAGTATTATATTTATACTTATTGAATGGTCACGGATAGAGATCCCTGTACACCACGTTCAGGTTTCAGCGAAAAACAAACAAAGGGCGCCTTTC
Organism: Euplagia quadripunctaria; assembly: GCA_963859945.1. Taxonomy (NCBI): domain Eukaryota; kingdom Metazoa; phylum Arthropoda; class Insecta; order Lepidoptera; family Erebidae; genus Euplagia; species Euplagia quadripunctaria. Next base: position 3,032,919 of record OY982571.1, on the reverse strand, counting down.
AATCTCTTTGAGTAAGCATTATACATTTACCAGCTACTCTCCTACCTCCCACTGGGTATGACCATATCCATATACATCTATGTCATTCATCACTAGATCAAAGTCCCCCGCCGCGTCTGTCTTTCTGTTCGCGATAAACTTAAAAACTACGGAGCGGATTTTCATGCGGTTTTCACTAATAGACAGAGTGATTCATGAGGAAGGTTTAAGTGTATAATTTGTACCCGTGGGAAGCCGGGGCGGGTTGCTAGTTTATAACGGATTTGAAAATAAAACTGGGATATCTTCATATTTTTTTTTGTACTTGCATTTTAGTCAATACAGCCAGAGTTGACCCAAGTTAACAAAAAGGCAAGCAATAATATATTCTTAATAGAAATAAATCCTTTTCATTCCAGATGGATCAACATTAAACGACTCGGCTATGGTTTGGACGAAACTGATGCAGGCACCAACATAGCATCGCAACGATTTTGTAATATACCTAGTTCATAAAATTGGACTACCTCGCCCGCGGGCGCCTACCACCGGCCCGCGAACGACACTTTAATTATATTTTTTTGCATATAACATATTTTGTTATTAATTTATCGATCATTTTGCTCGATTTTAACATATTCTGTTACGTCTACACGATTCTTTGTAGTATTTTTGTGACGCTTTGTTCGAAGTTCGGAGTGTAGCTTTTTGTAGTTTATCGTGAAAACTTGAACCACAAACGGTGTGGTTGCACATTTATGTGATTCATAAATACTAGTTTTGTTACATATAGATGTTGAGGTGACTGAAGACCACAGACCGAGCGGTCCTACGCTTAGATTACGAGCTAGGGGTGTGTCTGTTAACCGATTAGTCAACCGATAATTACTATTCACTACTGTTTAACCTAAAAGTCGCAGGGAATATTACAGGTTTAGAAATGGATTAATTTAGCCCAACTTAATTAGTAAATTACCTTATTATAATATTTATGTTGGTAGTTGGGCGACGTGTCGCTTTCGGCACATCCCTAATGAAATGTATGTCCACATGCATAATATATTGCCCCATTTGATATTAATCAATCATCTATTGTGGCTTTACGACCACCTACGCCATGACATTACAATTTGGAATTATAAATAAAAAAATATATTATAGTATGTCGATTTGTAACGGAATATTAGAAAATTCGCGGCTATGATTTTTTGCACTTAACTAATTGTTAATAGTCTGTGTTACTAACTCCGCTACAAGGTTTTTTTTAATAGCTTGAAGCTTGAACTTTGTACCACTTTGTCATATACGGAGGTACTCGTATTAATGATATTCATTTTCACAGTCGCATTGTATGCATAGTTTGTGTATGGATCTGATTTATTTGCAGCTTAGCTCTCATAACTGTAGAGGTTGTGAATGAATTGTCGATGTCTTACCGATATGTGGAAATTTATATATTTTTAGGGTTCTGTTCCTCAATAGGAAAAGAGGAACCTTTATAGGATTGCTTTGTTGTCCGTCCGTCTGTCTGTCAAGATCGTTTTTATCAGGAGCCCATGGAGGCATCAAATAGAAATTAATATCAAATACATGTATAGGGTACTTCCCATTGACTTATAAACATGAAATTTGGGAAGAAGCAAGGTACAACTGAAGGGAAAAATCCAGAAGTCGTTAATTTGTTATTATATCACATAAACAAATATTATTTATGATTACAAACTTATAATTTGCGGTAAGAAAGTTGATTTTGTCGTATATCTATATATGGGAGAGTATTTTTAGAACTGCGAAGTTAAGTTTGTCTTCCGACCAAACGGACAAAATCCACATATAAGTTTGTTTGCTTATGGAACCCACTGGTTTTTTTATTGAAACATCTTGACTTGTTAAGATTTCAGAACTAAGCTGCAAATAAGTAGATTTATTTTATGTAGTAATGTTCTGTTTTGTAAGAAGACTAAAGTAATACTGATCACCATATTTAAACGACTGATCTCGTAAAAAATACATTGTTTTTTTTTAAATAAGTGTATGTTTATTGTTACAATATGTTTACACACATACTTTCTAATGAAGGTATGATTTGCGCACTGGTGTTGCAAGCGTGTAATGACTCAACAGAATATGTTTTCAAAACAACATTGTTTTGTCTATCGCCAGTGTGCAAATGTATATGGTCGTCCCTCTTTAATTGTAGTTTGTTTACAAACGGATTTAATTATAATGTAAACAATCTTTTTTCTCAAGACAATTTTTACTTTTTTTACTGAATTCTCAAGGTAGTCGCTGTCAGGGCATATTCAATAATTATAAGTAAACAATAGTACATTCCTCTTTACCGTGCGTTATATAACAATCTACTGCGATCATCCGATATCTTTTAATCGTATAGCGTAGGGGATATTATAGTAGCATACGTTGTGTCTATACTCTGTCAATTTATTTTCTTTTGACAGTTCGATAAGTAGTCAATTAGTGATGCCTTAAATATTGCCGATCTGACTATAAATAACAATCGATTTTGTTTTAGAGAAAGTTTTAATTGATTTGAAAAAAGTAAAATGGTAATTTTAGCTAATATTACTGAACTTGTTTAATAAATTATAATACCAACGTTTAATATATTAAACATAGAATTGATAATTAATATAACAAAGGACTCAAGTGACGAACCTATGTATTATCTTTCATTTCTTCATTAGTCTAAGTTGTAACTTTTCAATCATACAGAAGTTATTTTTTGCAAATATAATGAAATATACCCATAGTTGAAAGGCGTTTTATGCTGATTTAGAAACAGTTAATATCGATTTTTAAATATGCAGAAAAAAACATTTGTTCACAACACTAGAATGGAACGTAACTTTGCTCTTCTTTATTGCGTACTAGCAACCCGCCCCGGCTTCGCACGGGTAGTAGAGACATCTTCAACAATCATCATCATATTTCAACCAATTTACACAAAACGTTAACAAATTATATACCTAAACCTTCCTCATGAATCACTCTGTCTATTGGTGAAAACCGCATGAAAATCCGTTCAGTAGTTATTCAGTTTATCGCGAACAGACAGACGCGGCGGGGGACTTTGTTTTATAATATGTAGTGATAATAAAAATCGTTTATTAAAAAAATACTACATGTGCAGGATCATAATGTCTTCGAATGGTTATTAATAACATAGTCAAAAGAAATATGTACCTACAGCTACCTAATCATATATTTTTGTTAACAGCCCATTTCAAAGTTTAATTAATCAACTCTTGCACAGGTATGTATGTTCTCAAGCAACTGTCAAAAAGGAAATAATAGACTGAGTATAGATCCTTCTTATTTAAAAAAATATTGTCAATTGTTAGCTTACTTGTACTGGATATATAATTAATATACTGAAATGTTATTAGCGCTCCCCAAGTAGTCCTGGCGACTCAACTCTATAACTATCTTCCAATGTTAGTCATCTCCCATTACATGTCAAATATTTATTTCTAGGGACTCTTACAATATTACTTTGCCTACAAGATATGGTTTGCTACCATGCCTTTGCCCTGTTAATATCTTCCCAGAATCATCGATATTTAAATGACGGTATCACGAATCTGTATTACTTAACCATAAAAACATAATTGAAAATATTTAAGGTACTTACTTGTATGTGTTATCAAATATTACATGTAGGATTATCGTCTTGTGTAAGGTAACAAAAAAGAATGTTTACATTAATTAAACGGTTTGTAAACATCACTTTGTTTACATTGATCCTACTAGTGCACTGAAGGTCTATGTAATCAGTGTTACTTTGAACTTCACACGTCTTCATGTGTACACATTATAAATATAATTTTTAAATAAAATTTAATGATACGGTATTTAACTGATATAATATAGAATGGACTATAGATAGTAGCTAATTTAATAGGCGTAAATTAGGGGCTTTTTATATTCCGTAACTATGAAAATAAATCTTTTGTTACTTACCAATGATCAATGTAAATAACCCGCTCTGCGCCAGCCAGGCGGTTATCGAAATGTTGCGAAATGAATTTATATAAATGTATCTAGTTCCTCTCAACGAAACATTTTTTTTCCTATTTTTATGTATATTTTCTATTGCACCTTCTTAATGTAAGATGTTTTGTATATTTTGATTGGTGTTCAATCCATTATATACGGTCTGCCGTCTGGGTGTATAACGGCGTGACGCGATGTCGTGCGAATACAGTGACGTCACAACAATGACGTTGCCAGACACGCTTCATACCTTTCACGGTGCATAGTTAGTTAATACCATACGAAAATCTCTAAGAGTGAATCTTGCTACCAAATACATTTTTGTTTTAAATTCAAATGCAAAAATAGTAGTATAGTTGGGTATCGATATTGCACCTTACTGCACTTAAAATAAGATAGAGACCTGAATAAACCAATATTTTGTGATTGGTAACACCACTACCATGCGTTTACTAACCGTATTAACGTTACGTAATAAGTCAATGTTTTGTACCATACACTTTCTCTCTGTCGAATTTGTAATGTACCAGTAAACCATGGTAGACGGTGGTGGGGGGGAAGTTTTGCTCCAACTAGTCGAGTCGATTAATAAACTATATGGTGAGTTTAAAGTCGTGTGATTCTCTTAAACCGTGTGTTTTATCCTTTTAATTTAAATCTAAATTGACACTTCTGAGCAGACGTTTTCATTGTTAGTGAGGAGTAAAGGATATGTGAATCATTTTTGCCATCACCTATGATGAATGTCAATCTTAAACGTCGCACTTTTCCTGGCTTCATTAAATTTACTTAATTAGTCTAATCAATCTCATTTAAAATTAATTAAATGAAATCGTTAGCCCATAATTAGCACATCGGACTAATATGTGTCGTAACAGTGTAAAAAAGTCTTATTGTACCCTAATGGCTACTAACTACTGAAGCTAGGGATGTCAAATAGTTGTAAATGCGTGTCGAGCATTGACTGAACTATTATTGTTACTAAACTATGTTGACTAAACTGAGGCGGATTGCCTCAGTTGGCTTGATCATTCTTCCGATTCAAATTAATTTTGAATGTAGAATGATTTCATTTTGGAATCACTCACCTTTGAAGTATGGAGAGTAGAGGAAAGGAGGACTATCTCTATGTATGAAACACTCTCTGTCTAAAGTGTATGTTTAGGTGGCGCTACCGTAGCTAGAGGGTGTACTAAGTAGGTAGGAGAAAGTTCCACTCTGTAATTGTGAACTTTTCAAAATATACATTAAATAATTTTTTTTTCATTTTTCATTGCTTCATTAAATTATTCTGATATAAAAAAAAAACATTTCAACTAGGCAAACTTCACTCCGTCTATAACTGCTGAGTTCAAATAGTACCGCCAAAAATGTAGGCAAAGGCCTACATTTTTGGCTGTATTATGTTTACTGCTTTCTGATGGGCACTTTCTGTTTACGTTCCACACAAGATGGTGCTCCTCACCTCTACCCTTCATACTTTAAAGTAAGACGGCCACTGGTTTTTTACAACATATGGTAATGTTACCATATCACACGCAGTAAGGTAATTTTACCTATAAATAGCTTGCCTTTGATTATATAACGTATCGATACTCCATGGCAAATAAATAAATGAGTATCACCTGTACAGTAATGCGCCACAACATTATCTACATAAATCAATATCATCGATCCTATCTGACAGCATCAATGACTATGAGTTGCTATATTGTCAATAATATTGACGGTAATTTCAAATATGTTTACAGTATATCGGAAGCTGATTCCCTTAGGGGTGTAGTACAAAATATTATACCTACACCGTATCACTGTAAACAGTAGTTATGCTCCTAATGAGGAGAACCTCAGACTATGCATTTCACCTCAAGCTAAATGTTGCGGAATGAAGTTTGAGGTGAAAATTAAGTTTTATTGGAGCCATCTGTTATACTATATACTATTATATAATCAGTGGTACTGTGACGTCAACTTTGATTGTATTGATATGTTTCGTTCGCTAGTTTAGTATTAGTACGGTTACAATAACCGTAGTGTTGCCAAACTATCGACAATGTGGCAACACTAAACAAAGATCGTCAATTAGAAGAAGATTGACTGATTGAAGTTTTGTACACTGTTCGATGTGAGGCGCAGGAAGTCAACACATTAATTGCATCAATCATCAATTTATTTATTCATTATTCGATGAATAAATTTACAACCATTTGATTTGATCTATCAAAGAATATGTCTCCTTGATCTATGCGTACTTGGTTATTAATTAAGCGCCATGATTGTGGACAAGTAAGTCCGTTCCCCCCCAACGATGGGTTGTCCGCCTTGTTGTCTAGTACCAAGTAATGATGCATTATATGCCTAACCTAAGTTCCAAGTATTCTATATCAACAATGCATATTATGACTTAAGGGCATCACATGACTTGCCATGACTAATGGTTAAACCCCACTTGTTGGCAGACTGTCAAGAGGGGTTCAACCTATCAAATTCACCTATAGAGGTTAGCTGTTACTTCTCATGTTACTCAACTTGGTTTTACTAAGCTGGTACAAATCCAACTGTGGTTAAAGTACACAGCACCAATTTCCTTAAAATATGTATTTATTCTTTTTTATATATTTAAGCTATTGTAATCTAAGGTCTCAACATGGGAGGGTTTTGTATATCAATTGATTGTGACATAAATTGAACAAAACCGCTTTTAAATACATTGAGACTTAGACAAAGAATACCTAGTGTAGTTTCAAAAATCCACAGATGAGCCAGCAAGAAATAAAGCTGTTTTGATTTGTTTTGCAGTGTTTTATTTCTACCTTGTGTACAGATTTTTAAAGAGTAGGCAACGGGCATGCTGGTCCCCTGGAGTTGCAGAATTTCATTTGCTAAGGTAACCGCTTACCATCAGGTGAACCGTATGCTTGTTTGCCATCGACGTGGTTTAAAAAAAAATACCCACGATTAAAACAGAACCGTTCGTCCCTATCTAACAGGTTGTGGTAGTTAGTTCCACCGCACCGCATAGAATTCAATAATAATTGTCAAAAGTTATTATTTGGAGAGTACGACTGATGCTAATGAGCTCAAGGCAATAGATGCTGCGTTCATTTACTGCTATAGGATTGTATAGCCTATTATGAAGAAGTAGTTGCCGTTGAGTAGTAATCTAAAAAATGTAACCGAAAGGTCTTCTTGACTCAGAGGGACACACTAAGTTCATAGCAAAATAAAAAATCTTGTGGCATATTGGAACAATGATATTAAAAATATATTTCTGTTACAAAATTAGTGGACGACGTGCACTTTAGGCCATTCTGTTAGTAAATCCATATTCTGGTACTATCTTTAAATTTTTTACAACAATGCGCCTTTTAAAAGAAACACATTTTAGAACGAAAATGTTATGTTTTGTCACTGTCATAATCAAAGTGTCAGATTGCTCACGAATCTCACGATTGATGCATGTTATAACCTCAAAATAAATAAAAACTCGTGGGATAATATTAATCAATGACTTAAGAGTAAAGTGACAATAATTGGACCACTGATCTACACACAGCATAATAATCACATGTTACTTACTTTAAGTTTTAAATAATAATGGGTAAACGCAAAGGTAAATGTGTGAAGAAAAATCCGGCTTCGAAAGAGTCTCTAGAGCCTGAGAACTTGGTGAAAGCTCCTCATTCCTTTGTAATACATCGCGGACAGTGCAGCAAGGATGTGATAGATCTTATGAAGGACTTCAGGAAAGTTATGGAGCCTTTTACGGCTTCGCAGCTAAAGGTTAGTTTTCATTCTGTTTTGTGAAAAAAAAACTTAGTTTTGACAGTTGACTTTCTAGGTACGACCAGGAAGAACACGCCAGGCGTGTCGCCGGCACTGAAAGTGCTAATGAACTATGTACATACATAGTACAAACAAAAATAATTTTTGTTTTTAATGTCAATGCATAGTTTAAAATGTATGAATACTATTATATGATTTCAACATCTTTTAAGATGAGTCTTTCATTAATTGTTTATTAAGAAGGGTTATGCTTCAACAACCATTAAAATATATAACGCACTAAGCTCTGGAACTACCTATCAGATTCCAAACAAATATTAGTGTATGGGATAGAGTATTTATTGTGGAAGATTATATATAGGCTATGAAACATCATGCTACAACCCTTAGGAACGGACAAGTGGCCATGAACACAGAGGAAACTGCTTGGTGTGACTAATTCTAATATATTCTTAATTCAAATTTTTTTTTTTTTCTAAAGACCTGAAATGAGGAACATTAGGTACATGTATTTTTAAACTCCAAGTTGAAAACATTAGAAATTATAATGTTGCAAGCATTAAAATACTTTCAAAATGTCCATCTTCTCTTTCCCAATTACAAATTCTCTTAACTTAGCTTGATGATTTTTTTTTATTTGAATACATGAATGTCCACTTACTCTCAATTTTTTTTTTCTTTTCACAGGAAAGAAAGAAAAACACAATAAAGGATTTTGTTTCAGTGTCTGGATATCTACATGTATCTCATATGATGCTATTCACAGAGACTGAACTTGGCACATATATGAGGATGGCACGGCTGCCTCGAGGACCTACACTCACTTTTAGGATACACAATGTAAGTTTATAATTTCTATTTCTATTTAATAATTTTCATTTGGTATTAGAAAATAATAATAACTTCACACATCTCACACATGGCTGTTTGATCCCAAACTAGGCAGAGCCGGTACTTTGGTAACCAGACAGCTGATAGAAAAACATACATATTACAGATAAATTACATCCAGACACAGAACAAATGATCATACTCATCACACAATTATTTGTCGTGGGCGGGAAACGAACACACAAACATCTTTACATATTATAATATGTATATATGAACTGAAGGGAATTCCCTACTGCAGAGCTACATAGGTTATCAATTTGCAATTTTTGTTCTTTGGGGCTACCAATATAGCACTTTCAACCTATTCAAATTTTCCAGCGAAAATCACTTGCTTAAGCAACAACTGAAAACTTTTCTTTTATACCATTTACACTACATTTCTATTCACAGTACAGTCTGGCCCGGGACGTGATCTCCTCACTTCGAAAACAGTATGTCATGATGCGTGCATTCCAGCATGCGCCTCTTATAGTACTGAACAGCTTCTCTGGCGAGGGCATGCACATGAAGCTTATGGCAACTATGTTCCAGAACATGTTCCCTACAATCAACATTACCACAGTAAGTATGGTTGTCTGTTATGGCTGACTTATAGTCTAAGCTGCAAGGTGTCAAGTGATTCAAAAAATCAATGTGTATGTGATTATTATCCAAGTGAGCATAAAAGCAAGTGTAAACTAACATCAGAGAAAGCGCAGTCTATTTTTTTGTTATGTTGCCTCTTGTGACCTTCATGTGTTCCCTGCATTAACAACATTGTCCAAATTAGACGTGTTTTAAACAGATTATTAACTCAACTCTGCATAAAAGCCTTATTTATCTCCTTCCAATGTTTCTTTTAATTAATAACTTAAATTAGATATAAACTTAGATAGGCGTGTATAGATAAGTAGTAGTTTAGGATTATATAAGTAATTTGTGAAATAAATAAATATATATATATATATTTATTGTCATACTAAATACATGATATGTAGAACTTGAGTACTAGATGTGTACATTATTAATGCTTTCACAAAATCATGTTTCTTTAGGTGAAACTAAAGTATATTCGCCGTTGCGTGCTCATGAACTACAACCCCTCCACAAAACTCATTGATATGAGGCACTACGCTATCAGGGCCTCGCCTGTTGGACTTAATAGAGGAACCAAAAAGGTATGTAAACCCAATATTTAAGTAAGACTATAGTAGCAGTTTAGTAAAAAAAAGTGAAAATAAATTCTACTAAGCATCTCCTGGCTCTATCATCAGATCAGCTCCAAGATGCCAAATTATAGTATTGTCATCCAAACTACCTATACATACAAAGTTTCATTTAGATATGACAATAACTAGATAATTATTTATACAAGAATTAACGCAGTTAATAGGTGTTACAGAACTTTGAATTGCATGACATTAGATGTTAGAATTAGAAGTAGGTTAAAATTAACTTATTATTTTCATGTTACAAGTAAAGTTTATGAAAGCGTGGTAATAAATTGGCCTTTGAAGTACGAGTAGTTTATGCCGTTCCAAGTTTCCTCATCTAAGTCTAGAAGTTTAAGTGGGCTTAAACAAATAAAATAACTTTTAAAAAAATATTAGCTTTTTATCACAGTCACACCAATTATGTATAACATTTAATGAAATGCAAAATAAATATAGATATTCTAGTAATATGTTGTTTCTTCAAGTGAAAAATTGGTCATATACGAAATTTTTTCTTGTACAAATGTTAGATCACAATAGCAGGACTGCCAGCAGATATTTATAGTTAAAGGAAATTTGCAATCTGTGTTTGTCTGAAAGTGTTTTATAAACAGTTCTAAAAGAAATCGAATATTTTACAGATGGTGCAAGGGAAAATTCCAAATTTGAATCGTTGTAAAGACATGTCCGAGTTCTTTGATAAGTAAGTTATCATAATATTATCACACCTACGTCCTGTTGCAACGGTATTTTCAATAGTATTTTTTTTTTAATTTATTGTATGTATTTCCTCAACTGCAACGGGTGCATTGAAGAAATTTCTTTCATAAAAAGAAAGTCACGTTATTTATACAGACTAAAGCCCTTCAGAAGTCAGCCTCTGCTGCAGTCGAGGGCTAACTATACATGTGTGACGAATTTGAATTTTTTTTAAAACAAAAACGTGTATTTCAAATACATATCTACTTTTATTCACAGAGCAGGAATGCTATCAGAGAGTGAATTCGAGGACGACCCAAATTCACAAGTGATCTTGCCCCAGAACTTGGCCTCGAGGGGCGCCGCTGCTGAATCTAAGTCCGCCATCAGACTTTTTGAACTGGGACCTAGGATATCATTTCAACTTATAAAGGTACGGAACAGGATACAATATTCCTTCATTTGTGTCTTAAATCATTTTTAAAATCATAGATGCTGCTTTTCACACGATGTTGCCGTATTTACACAGTTAACGTATGTTAATATTTTCATTACAAAAGAGATTAGGAGAACATAGAAATTAAAAACTATACAGATTAAAAAAACCCCTGAATAGGAGACACACCCCGTCCCTACAGAAAACCGCTTCTAAAACAATTTTACCACACTTGGGCATAATAATATGAAAAGAAATGTATTTCAGTGTAAAAAATGGCACTGTGAATTGTATCGCAGTGAGCATTTCTGAAAAACTGTACCGCACAGAGTTGACAAATGGCTATGGTATGTTCCGATATGCACTGCGGACTGTAAGGTGTGATCAATTTAGTATACTGTGAAGCCGTTCCTTTACAGTTAGCTATACTGGTTACTGTTTAAAACGGAACGCAGTCCAGTATACTGACAGTTGTCAATTCAAGTCAATTGTCAAATCGCATAATAAAAGTGACAGTGTGACACCACTGAGAGCAACTTACCTCGAAAACTCCAGTGCTCACAGTGCGTTCATGACGTCATATATTATACTGTCTGTCCATAACGGAACGAATTTCTCCCCAGTGCGAGCAGCATACACACACAGTTACAAGGATATGCAGCATTCTAGAATCACATTCCATAAATAACAAATCAACTTTTGGAAACTACCGTAATCACAACGCTTCTGTTAGTCATAAATATCGTATTTAGTTGACACTTTAAATCTTTCATGCCTACCATTTCGTTTTAGCACTTGACGAAGTGGCACGCGAAGTTGTGGTAAGAATAAAGCTTATAAATTATTAAAATTTCAGGTAGAAGATGGTTTAATGGATGGAGAAGTACTTTTCCATGAATTGGTTGAAAAGACTGATGAAGAGAAGAAGATTATTAAAAAGAAGAGAGAAGAAAAGAGGTATTATTTTTCAAACTCTTTCGTTAGTTTAAGAAAGTCAACACTCAACACTATTGGGGCCAGAACTCCACAAAACCGTGAACCTCTGGCGACTGTCTTCTGTATATTGGAGGTGCCTTCCTACTCCAGTGGCGTTGTATGATCAGAAATATATTGCACCCTAACTTAATTTATCGGCAATCGTTTAAAAGTGGTTAACTAAAATAAATTATAGTTTATAAAATTAAGAAGTATATTCCACTTCCCACCTCCTGGCTCCTTCATCAGACCATTGTTATCAAGCCCAATTTGTCGTACTCATCAAAACAAATCATATGAGCCCAAACTCGAGGTTTACTAATAGACATTGAAAAGTTCCACTATCTACCTTCTGGCTCCATCATCAGATCAGCTCCAAGATACCAAATTATAGTATTGTCATCTGAACTACATATACATACAAAGTTTCATTTCGATACGTCAATTAGAAATAAGTTAAAATTGACTTCCAAGATTTAAACGAATCTTGGAAGTTGTAGCGACAGCACGTCGTACATAATTGCACGTAGTTAGTCATTTTAATCTACTTGTAATTGTCGTATCGAATATCGAAATGAATCTTTTTATAGTTAGTTAGTACAAGTGAATCTAATAATAAAAGTATCTTAAAAATAAATGTAACCTTTTAGACGACTAAAAGAAAAACGTAAAGTACAACAAGAAGAAAACGTCAAACGTAAGCAAAAGGAGAAAGACGATCTCAAACAGAAGGCCATTGAAGGTATGAAGAAAAAGAAAGAGGTCACTGAGAGTCAGAGGTAAGTTTAAATTTTTCACCTTATGATATGAACCTGTGTAGCTACAAAAAAGGAATTCACAATATACAAAAAAAATCCTCTGAATCAAACTGTGATCAATAAATATGCCTAAATATAGTCAAATCAGTTTATTTTCATTAAGTCTAAATTACCAAAACTCACGACAACCAAATATGACTGACGATAGTGAAGCATGACGGTACTTTACTATCATCAAATCAGTATTTTAATGTTTAACAAGTACTTAAAATAACAATAAATCTAAAGTAGCTTATTTAACACTTAAATTCATGAAAACTATTAAATAATTTATTTCAATCGTAGGAAAGTTCCCTATTGTTAGTTGAAGTTTTTTCATACTAAATCTATACTTAACATATAAAGCTGAAGAGTTTGTCTGTTTGTTTGCTTGAACGCGCTAATCTAAGGAACTACTGGTCCGATTTGAAAAATTCTTTCAGTGTTAGATAGCCCATTTATCTAGGAAGGCTATAGGCTATATATCATCACGCTACGACCAATAGGAGCGAAGCAGTGACCATAAACGCAGGTGAAACTTCGGGGACGGCTAGTATAATATATAACAGAACTGTTTTATGTAGCATAGTAATAAATAGATGACTTGGCTCTCGCCCTTGTCAACACAAATGAGAGAATGAAAGAAACGACTGATTTAAGGCTTTTGGATTTTGTTTTCCATAATGGATAATTTCTCATACTTTAGTATTGTTAGTACTTGTTAAGTTCTGTTAAGGTGAATGCTTGTGTTAGGAGTGAGTTTGCACGTGAAAGCACCTCTTAGCCGTTACACTAAAGAGGTAGGAATGAAAATGATTCAAACTCACTGTCTGCCCCTGATGTTTCTGCAGGTTAATGGAACTAGCAAATGCTGAGTCCCAACACGCGAACATGGACCAAGATGACGACGACGACGATGCTGATTATTACCGGCAAGAAGTCGGCGAGGAGCCAGAAAAAGGTTGGTGATCTTTGAGTTAATCATATCTTTTTAATAACAATCTAAAGGTGGGATGGAGTTTAAGTTTTTATATTTCTATTGAGAGTTTTGGTGAGAATATACTTTCCCATCAGGTAAATTGTCGGTAAGGGGTCGTCCATTAATCACGTGAGCCTCGAAAGGGGGAGGGGGTTTGGAAAAATGCAATTTCTATACCGAATAGCGGCGCGTGACCGTGACTCGCAGTTGGGCAATGATTTCCCCGTCCGCCGCTTGTCAGTCGCCAGTGAGTCAGCGATTTTCACCTGATAACACCTTTCTTTTATTATTTTTATGCCAGTCAGAAATAATCTTCAACTGTAATGTCTGTCTGGATATTTTTATCACATGCTTAATTTTCCAGCATTAGTTTATATCTTTATTTTAAGATAATATTCTGATTTTTTAAGATATAAATGACTTTGGGTAGGGGGTGGGGTTAGTCTAAAACCTCACCACGTATCACCAGGGGGCAGAGGAGGTCCAAAAAGATGCTAAAAAACATCACGTGATTAATGGACGATCCCTAATGGCAGATTTACACTAATTTATTATTAATATTAAACCTTTAAAATTGGAAAATTGAGAATTTTAGTTTTATACTAACTTAAAACTTATTACGTACAACAATGTCACATATATTTATGTAAAATTTATATAATGTTTATATTTTTTAACGATTATGTGCTTGCTGCATATAATTTAAAAAATCCTTTCGTTTTAGATCTTTTCACGCGTGATAAGACAAGAAAACGTAAAGGTGACGACGATGGACCACGAGGCATCAAGAAGTTAAGGTTAGATAAAAAACTAAAGAAAAAATATCAAAGAAATCAAAACACAGACAAAGTCCAGAACAGACAAGATGACAATAGACAATTTAGGAATAATCAGAGGGATGGCAGGAAATTTCAGAATGACAAAAGTAATGGTGGTAAATTCCCAAATGATCGAAAAGGCGGTGGAAAGTTCCAAAATGACAGGAAAGGCGGTGGAAAGTTCCAAAATGTCAGGAAAGGCGGCAGAAGGTTCAATAAAGACGGAAATGATAAAGGCAACTTTAATAAGCCGAAGAAAGTATTTGGCGGTAAAATAAGTAAAGGGAAAGCTGGAAAAGGAAGTACAATGAAAAATAAAGGGAAAGGCAAGAAAGGGAGAAAATGAGGTAATGAAGTACTTAGCCGTTAGGTGTCGTTTATTTAAATTAAAGTTATGAAAAACAAAGGTTTTTACTCATTTTATCCTGCTAATATTATAAATGTGAAAGATTGAATGGATGTTTGTCACTCTTTCACGCAAAAACTACACACCACCGATTGCGATGAAACTTGGTATGTAGATAGCTGGAGACTTGGATTAACACATAGGCTACTTTTTATCCCGATATTCCCACGGGATCGGGACTTACGCGGGTGAAACCGCGGTTCGCTGCTAGTATATTATAAATAGTAGATAGGTACCTTAAATTTCTTTAAGGAACCGTACAGTAATGGACTTTAGTAGATAGAGATTTGTGGTAAGTATATAACGTACACGAACCTTAGAATTGTGTATAACTAGATCGCAAAATTTAATTTTGCATTAAACTGAATACTTTTATCAATCAATATCCGATCCATGGTAGATTTAGTGTCGACATTGACATCGGCATTTAGAAGGGATCGGGAAAGACAAAGGAATCTTCTTAGTATTGTCAACAAGAGAGAGGTCAAAATTTGGTTGCATTGAAGAAAAAAAACAGTTTAGTTCAATCATCGATTGCTTTATTTTCTTATAAATGGTACAAATTTCGCTTGATTAGTTATCAAAACCCTTATTTAATGGGTATATTTTTTTGTCAATATACAATTAGTATCATTTATTTTAAATGGAAATTTCGACATTTTAAATGCTACATCAAACCCAAAAGAAGTGTTTTTTTTTGCTTATTAAACCTCTCCATACCATCGAGACTTATAACGAATAGACACAACATTAACATTTAATTAGGCGGTATCTTATGTTTAATTATGACTAATATTATTACAATATAACAAACATGATGGCAATAATAACAGAAGTCAGAAGCCTATGGAGTAAACATGATGAGTTGGACAGATATTTAATTTGAAGGAAGAATATTGGGGTTGACATTGATCGTAGACATTTGAAAATTTTGGTCATTGATAATGCAGATTGTTATTTGAGATTGTTGAATTTTTTTTGTGATAAATGCGACCCGGATGATGTCAATTCTTGTTATAGTGGGAAGATATAGAACTACCGTGTAGATGCTTCGACTCGAAATTTATATGCTGTTATTTTTATGGCTATGTTAAATAAGCGCAGCAATGAGCAACCACGCAGTAGCTACAGAATATGTGTAGAAGTGGGAATTGACAGAATTTTATATCCTAATTATGTTGAGGCCTTACTCTCGTCTGGTTTAAGGAAGAGCTGAAGATTGCATCTACTGCCTAGACGAATGTCTTAAAAGTAGATTGCAAAAGTAGTGAAAGTAATTTTTTCTCATAAGGCTGTTCTAACGGTACACAGCACTGTTGAGTTTCGCCAGTTAATATAACTACTCACAGTATACTGCTTAGTAACTTAACTTTAACCAAGTGACTCGTCGAGCCGACTCTAAATCAAGAAGACAATATCGTCAGCCATCATGACCTGGTTGTCGTTGGTCATCCTGTGGAGGGCCGCCTGCAGCTCGTCGGGGCTGAACGTGCAGTGCGCGTAGCGCTCGTTGACGTGCGCCGCCACGCGCGCCAGCGGCAGCGAGTTGGCGCGCTCCGAGCGGAACAGCTCCTGCAGCGCGCTCTTGAACTCGCCCAGTCTGGCGACGGGAACCAGCGGTAAATACAGACCTTACCCACGTTAACACACTAAGGAGCTTAGCTGGAGGGATTTTGGCACATAGTCCCACATTTGAACAAATGTTTGTTGCACCTGCTAGACACGCTTTGCGAACACATTCACTTCATAGTTACACTGGCGCCGGCATAAGCCAATGTTAACATACTATCGAACTTTTTTTAGAAACTTAAAAGTGACCCAAGTAACAAATCGTTGAGAATTCGCGGTTGTCATAAAATAAACATGTAATGAAAGAGACAGAGAAATACTGCATGCTTTGTCGCCAAATATGCAGTTTTTGAGGTTTTCAAAGTAGTAAAAAACCCAAGAAAAGATAAATATGTCTTATTAAACGCATGTGATTGGAATAAAATAATGAGTAAACTAGAATATAAATGGATATAATAGAATAGAAATTGATGTGACTTTTTCTGTCTCTTTCCTTTATATATGAATGTATGTGCGTGCGAGAAGAAATTTCGTTCGTAGCGTGGGTTCCCTCATCCACATACGTTTTTCATGTTATTGATGTAAATAGTAATTTACCATAACATCGCTACGGCCTAATCGCCTCAAACCTAAAGTGCACAAACCCGAAGTAAATATTGGTAAAATAGCACACAACTCACCTTTTATCATCAATACTCTTCTGCGAGGACCTGGTGCTGCGCTGCGAGGGCTCCACGTGCGAGGAGTGCGCGGCGCGCAGCACCGGCTCCGTCTCCTCGTCCGAGGAGAAGTCGTAAGGGTCTCCGTTCTGACCATCCTATACATATATTATTAACTTATTTTATTGAATCGTTCTTATTATGTTAAGGTTATTGAGTTACATTTTTTGACGTGATAACGTCTTATAAATCAATGAACGCCGGCTGCACGCATGAAAAAGCATGACTCATTGTCACGTTCCGCCTGAGCCGAGCGTGCAAGCGAGAGCGCGGAACAAGCGATAGAGAGGCACGATCGGCCTAAGCGTTCAGCGTGTGACGCATCTATCTCTCTTTCACTGTTTTCTTATGACGTTATCACGTAAAATTATCGTCCGTAACCGACTTTACAGACAACTAATTATTTTTTGTGTGTATGGTTGGATGTATGTGTCCAATGTCTGTTACTGGAGGAATGGTTCTACAGACAGTGAATAGTAACATGTCATGATAAAATATGTTTATACCGTTCTTCTAGATTTCTTGGCCTTGGGTTCTTTGGGCTCTTCCCCGCCGGATGCGGCAGCTTCTTCATCAGATGATGCGCGACGTTTTCGCTGACGTTTCTCTTTTGTTAACACCTACAAATATACAATAATCATCATCAAATATACATCAATTTGATCCCAATTGCAATGAATAAAATCTTATTATTGTTCTGTAGTTACTTACCTTCTTGAAGTAAGCGAATTGGACGAGTTCTATCGCCGCGTGGGCGTCGTCCTGCGTTATTTGGAAGCTGAGCCGGCACTTGGCGTGCGCCGTGGAGAGGCGGATCAGCGTCTCCAGGGTACGTGCCGTTACTGGTTGGGTCTAAACAATCATTATGATGAATATACAGATAAAAATGGCTGGCTCAGCAGTCAGCATCACTAACCACTGTATGGTTAGTGATGCTGATTGCTGAGCCATAGCTTGTGGCTTCGATTCCCACCCAGGACAAATAATTGTCTGATCGCACAATCATTTTGTTGTCCGGGTGTAATTTATCTATGATATATATGTATTTAGTAATATGCAGTATGTGTATCACATACATTACACATAATTATATAACAACAAATAAATACAAATATATTAGTTATATATATAGACAAATAAATTAGTCATATACAATTTCACCCACACTTATCTATCTAGAATGAAACAAAGATAAAAATGACAATTGTGACCATTATTTCTGTAATATATATAGAACTGGCTTTTGTCTGTGACTTTATTCGCAAGGAAATGAAATTTTTGATGTGTATGTGTAAGTCTATTTGAAGGGAATCGTACATTTTCCGAACTAAAAGTAGTCTATGTGCCATTCCAATTCATTCGGCCTTTCTGGCGTGATTGAGTAACAAACATCCATTCATATAAGATTGTTCTGAATCCGAGTGTAATTTGTATATAGTGCTTGTATTGTTGTAAAATCCCTCGGGACACAAAATAAACAAGATGAGTAGCTTTGCTTGGTAAAAGTAAAATTCATAATGGAAAATAAGATGATCTTTTCTCTTAAGGATGGGAGTAAGATTTATTATATTGTCAGCTCCTCCAATTTACGTCCCAATAAAGAAATAATTTGATGATTTTTGACCAGGCACACAGAAAGATAAATGTGACTAGGATTAGTGCAAGGCCAGGTCCACTCCGCACTGAAGGTATGAAGCTACAAGTACGTGGCGGCGTCGATAGGTCGGTTTAACTATAGGTTATTAACTCTGTGCGACCTGAAGTGCACTTTATTGTGTCGGAGCAAGAGTCGCTATTTATTCAAACGATTTTACTCAGTCTAATTTATGTACTAGTACTATTATGCATTATGTGGTAATACATAAGTGATAATACATACTCTGGCTACATCACTATCCATCATGTCCATGTTCCTGAGTCTCGCATACTCATCGGCTATAGCGTCAGATGCCTCCTGGGTCAGCTTGGGCTTCATGAGCCGCGCGATGTGGATGAACTTGCGCATGAACTTGGTGTTCAGGATCTGGTCCTTCTTGCTTCGTGTGTTACCATGCAGTAGGGGGTCGTACTTTTCATAGATTGACCGGTTTGTTTCCTGTGGAATGTTTAAAAATATTTCAGAATTTCAATGATGATTTTCGAGGTTCTGATGTTATTTCATGTTGGTACCTATATTACTTTTTCTTACTTAAAGCTACAAGTACACGGCAGGGTCGACTAATCGTGTCTAAACTCAGTAGGGGCCGCGCGCCGGCCGTACGTTAGTTCGAAGCTCACTCACGCGCTACGTCGCATCATCCGTTCGTATCTAGGCTATCGAGTTATTAGTACCTACCAAACCTAGCTAGGTTTAGTTTGTTCACAAAAATAGAGTAACAAGCACATAACTTACTGGTAATGTAATACTCAGAAACTGCTACAAAATTTGTGTGGATCGGTGGTGGTGGTGACAGCCCTTGGGTATTTCCACACGCACAAAAACAAGGTTTAACGTCAATAGTTAATTTGGTTACTAAAAAAGATGCAAGTTACCTCAGTTTCATCATTATCTGGATTCTCCGTTGACAGCATTTCTACCAATGAACCCATTGGTAAGACTTCTCCATCTTGTTCTTTGGGATTTCTGTAAAAAAATAAAAGTGATTTAAACAATAAGAATACAAACCTTGAGAGTATATTAAAGTCCTGCAAAATTATAAGTAGAATTTTAATTAGAATATAACGGAAAATTATGACTAGCTCACGACAAACTTTGCTGATGTCAAAGAATTTGTCTGGAAATTGTTCTCTGTTATTTTATGGTAATTATTGTTATGCGATTTGTGCGATTTATAATAAGTGATAAGTGTGTAAAGTTTTTCAAATTATACAATTCTATATCACCTTAATACTACCACGATTACCATAATGTGGGAACACTACGAATAATTATAACTACCAACTAAGTTTTTGTGTTAGAAGTGAGTTTACATTGATAGTGATAACTGTGCAATGCCCACACATGATGTTTTGTTTGGTCACGTGACGATTGTGTGTAGGTGAAAATTCCATAACAATATAACAAATTAGCCAGTGCCCAACACTCAATAACTTCATGAAGGTCAGATAATACTGATAAAGGCAAGTACGAATGGTTAGCTTACCTATATCTATGCATCCTCAGCACATGTTCCGAGATCATATTGTCATGATCTGCGTCAGCAATGTCCAGCATCACGAACAACAGGTCGAAACGTGACAGTAAGGAGTCTTGCAAGCCTATGTTTTCCATGGGCGTCTTATATTGGTCATACTGTGGAATAAGGGATATCTATAGTTAGGTTAAAGAGTTTAGACTTACAGAATTCCTTTTAAACATTTCCTCTCCAACAGCATCCCTTCAGTTTATGTATTTGAAGGACGTTCTAGTGTGAGTCAAGCTCTATCTCTTTCGTATTTTTGTAAGTGATAAGGGGTCGTCCATTAATCACGTGATGTTTTTTTTAGCAACTTTTAACCCCCTGCCCCAGGTGATGCATGGTGAGATTTTAACCTAACCATCTCCCCTAGCCGAAATCACGTTGTATTTTTTTAGTTCAAAATATATTATAAATTTTCAGAATATTATCTTTAAATATAAATGTAATAATGCGTTCTACTGGTAGTGATATTTCCCTACACCTCCCCTCCCCCCTTGTGATATTTCCAAACTCTATTTCGAGCCTCACGTGATTAATGGACAATCACTAAGATGTATTTATACAACATTCACGTAAGTTTCAAGTTTGTATATTATGTAGTTTAAATAGATAGATAAATAAATTATATATTCAAGGAAGAAGGAAGTTCATAAAAAATTGTATACTTACATATATATATATATATTTTTTAAAAAGACTACTAGTAACGTGGGCCACACATTACTAGTATTCTTATTAACCCCTCCAGCTAAGCTAAAATGCTGGTGTTAGGAGTGGGTTCACGTCGGTAGTGCACTGGGTGGGGTTCGAACCCGCAACCACTTGATCGCAAGTCCGACGCCTTAGCCATTACGCTACCGCCGCGCAAATATTTTTACAATCAAATCAAATCTAAAGTTTAAGCCTAAACAACAAAAAAATACTTGAAAAGGAACCTGGTACAATTGGCAGCCTTATCGCTATTTGCGATCTCTTCCAGGCATCCAGTGAATGGAAATACCTTATATATTTTTTTTTTTTATAAAAGACACCATAGAAGCAACGGACACAAAGAACACCCAGACTCAGGTGGGAATCGAACCCACGACATATAAGCATAACGGTCAGGGTCACTAACTACTAGACCAACAGGCCAGTCTATATATATATATACTTAAGTACTCTCAAGTAGTAGCAGATACAAGTACTGTCCAGTAAAATGCTTGCTACTTTGTTAGATAGGTAGGTAATAAATCCCACTATCCCACTAATATTATAAATGTGAAAGTTTGGATGGATAGGTGGATGGATGGATGTTTGTTACTCTAAAAACACTAAACCGATTGTGATGAAACTTGGTATGTAGATAGCTGGAGACCTGGATTAACGCATAGGCTACTTTTTATCCCGATATTCCCACGGGATCGAGACTTACGCGGGTGAAACCGCGGGGCGCTGCTAGTAATATACCTATAACAATCTGATTGGTAGTTTCTGAGATTAGTGCAATTAAAGAAACAAACAAACTCTTCAGTTTAATTATATTAGTATAGAGATAAAGGGTAACTGACCCGTCCGTACACAGGGTTGGCGGCTGCTAGGACCGAGCACCTCGCGTTGAGAGTGGCGTGTACTCCCGCCTTCGCGATCGTCACGCGGCCCTGCTCCATCACCTCGTGGATGGCGGTCCGGTCGATGTCCGACATCTTGTCGAACTCGTCTATGCACACTACACCGCGATCTGCTAACACCATGGCGCCGGCTTCCAATCTAGAAAGATAAAGTTTTATACCATTGAGTTAGAAAACGAGCAT
Source organism: Euplagia quadripunctaria (assembly GCA_963859945.1). Classification (NCBI taxonomy): domain Eukaryota; kingdom Metazoa; phylum Arthropoda; class Insecta; order Lepidoptera; family Erebidae; genus Euplagia; species Euplagia quadripunctaria. The sequence continues at coordinate 3,010,683 of OY982571.1, read as the reverse complement.
TGCAAACAACACAATTAAGTGCAATCTTTTACAGAAGATTACTGTTCTCTCCTATAGGAACGTACCCATACTACGTGACCCATTTTGTACAATTTTTTATACCCCGGTGACCACCCGTAGTATATGCCAAGACCCCCCCCCTCCCCCTCTAGTTTTCACGTAGTAATTTATAAATATAGTTTTAAATAATTTTTTGCCAACAGAAAGTTAAAAAGCGCTAAACGCTTGCTTGTGCCATCTGTGAGTTTAAAAAGCGCTAAACTCTGCGCTCCATATTTGAATATAGCTCGAAAAAGTACGAGATTTCCCTAGAGGATATTGACTACGTAACGAAAACTTAAGGAAGATGTCTATCCATGCGAGGCCGGGGCGGGTTGCGAGTAGCCTATAAAAAATAGCAAATTAACAGAAAGGCAATACAAACCTCCGATCGCCTGTCTCCGGGTCTGTAGTAACCGCAGCCGTTAGACCAACACCTGAAGACCCTCGGCCAGTAGTGGTGATGGCTCGAGGTGCTGTTTGTAACACATAGCGGAGCAGCTGTGATTTGGCCACTGATGGATCACCGATGAGAAGGATATTAATGTCACTAAATGTTAAAAAACAAATTGGTAAATATTTGTTCTTCTATACTTATCATTCCAAAATCTGCATAACATAGCCTTAGTACAGTTAGATAGTTGGCCGTTTGAGGAAATAGCTTTGTCCAAAGAGGAAACAATCTTGAAACAAAATTTCATATATTTTTTGTTGAACCTGAATGCTGATCCTTGCTGAATATGAACCATGCCACGTTAAGAATTGGGGTGTGCATTAATGGCATGTGTATGCAGGGGCGACCCTAGGGCGGGGCGGGCGCCGTCATGCGGGGGCGCCGAGATCAACCGAAACGTTACCACCAGGCGCCGGCCACCGTTTCTTTACTATAACCATTATTAACCTAGTTCCGATCATTGGGTAATAACCCACTGTCAGGCAGGCATCAGCCATATCATAGACATCAGTCTATGGTAAATACTTACGTAGTTGTCTAAATACTTATACGTACTAGACAATGTGCTATTGACAATGAACGTGACACTAATGAAGAAAAAGTCGTAGTACGAGGTAACACACAGGTGTATATTCAGCTTATGTTTACTTAAACATAGTCAAAGAGCATCCGTCTAGCACTAACCTGCATAAGCTATTTTAAGCCGTATTAACTATAACAATACTCTACTTCCTATATACTTTTTTTAAGTTGAGACTCAGAAAGTCTTTCATTGTTAAAGACATAATTTAAATGTTTAAACCTTACCCTCTAAGCCGGGTCCCATTAGGTAACACCTTCTCCATGCCTCCCAACAACAAGCACAATATTGCCTTCTTTATATAATCATGGCCATGTATACTCGGAGCCAGGGACTTGCTTATAAGCTCAAACATATCCACTGTTCCGCGTTTGGCGAGTCGTTTGCAGAGCTTGACGTCTTCATAACAGATGGTCAGATTCATATCCTTGTTGATTTGAGTTACATTGTTGGCTATTAAGATTGTTCTGTGGACAGACAAAATCATCTTCATTACTGTTTTTCCTTTTTTGAATTATGTTCTTAACGGCCATTGCAATGTTGTAAATGGTTACCATGGTCAATTATAATGTAGGACACAAAAATATATGGATACATTATGTTGGGCTCCAACGGTCTGTTATATTAGAGATGAACGCGGAAAGGTGCCGTGCATGCTCGTACACTGGGGTCCGTTATCGTCTGTAATAGGGATGTTGCGTATACAGAATTATTGACGTGCGCGGATGCGGATCAGATGCGGATTTTCCAAGGCTCGCATGCGCGTATGCAGATGTCCAAATTGATGCGGATGCTCCGCAATCGCGAATGCATCTGCATGAACATCCGCATTTATTATTGCAGATGCAGATGTCAAAATCGCTGTCCAAAAGTAATTGAGAGAGGCCAATGCCCAGCTGCCGCTGCTGTTGGATGATGATGACGAAGAGCTCATTAACTACTGGTGAACACAAAAGCATTCCAACTTGGGAATATGATTGAATTCCTATATAGTTTTTATTTTTTGTACAGAAAATAACATGCCAAAGAACTGTTGTTTATTATCTACCTGAAAGTTCCAGCAGTAAAACTTCCTTGCTTACTAGGCAAACATCTATAATTTCCGACAACTTGCACTCTATCTCCAGGTTTGCAGCGATCTACCAAGTCATCATCACAAATTATGTCCACACTCCTAGGTAGCTGGCCAGCTGGAGCCCGCTCTGGCATCTCCTGCACTATGATGGTCTGGTGATCTTTGTAGCGAGACAGACCATATTCGGTTTCTAGAGGATTACCTTCATCATCCTAAATATGAAGATAATAGAGGTTAAATAAACAATATTGCTGCTAATAGCTGCAGATATTGCAACCTATTTAAAATCACCTTGTATTTTACCCTTTTTAGATTATACCTTTTTAGACAAATTATGAACCTTTATATAGTTTTGCATAGTTTTATTTATCTTTTGCCTCAAACTTCAAACTTACACCTGAAAATTTTGGACAAAATACAAAAAACTGATTTGAATAGAAACAAAATGATATAAAGTTCACAACCTTGCTAATAAAACAACTCAATCTAATACAATAAAAAAGTATTTTTTTTATGGTACAAGGGGTGAATGAGCAGACGGGTCACCTGATGGTAAGCGACTGCCGCCTCCCATGGGCACCTGCAACTCGAGAGTCACAAACCGGTAACTTCACTCACTCGGCGAAAAACAATGTAAGCATTGCTTCACTGGCGGTTTTCTGTGAGGCCATGGTATCACTCCGGTTATTCGTGCCAAAGCCGTCTTATTCGTGCCAAAGATTTTTCTACTTACAGTTCAGAAATTAGCAAGAATAACTGTACTGTGTTGTAGAAGCAATAATTTTTTTTTTTTTTGGCTTAACCATAATATCATAAATCCATTTACTGTATTACCTTAGTGGGATACAGAGCAGAAGTAGGGAATGCTTCAAAAGATGTCAGATCTGTGTACTTTCTCTCCATTACCTTCTTAGTAGTTGGGCAATAATGTACACTACGCACAACCTTAGGCCGCACCAAAGACACCCTTGTCACTATACCTTCCACACATATCAGATTTCCTAAATACCTGTAAGAGAATTGATTTAGAATTATATGTTGTGTAAAAAGTTATACAGCAATGGACAGTTGAATCCTAGTCACATACATACAGTACTAGCAGCGCCCCTCGGTTTCACCCGCGTAAGTCCCGATCCCGTGGGAAAGTAGTTTGGATAAAAAGTAGCCTATGCATTAATCCAGGTCTCCAGCTATCTACATACCAAGATTCATCGAATCAGTTCAGTGGTTTTTGCGTGAAAGAGTAACAAACATCCATCCATCCATCCAAACTTTTACATTTATAATATTGGTGGGATAAATTAGACTGTCCCTATCAAATTTGTAGCTGAACTTCAATTCAAAGATGAGTATTCTGTTAACAGTATCTAGGACTATTATAGTTGCACTGAAGTTTGGTACATTTTAATAAAAAACTAAAAATATTACAATCTTCATCAGATTCAGCAATATTATAATCAATTATCAAACAAAGTACACCTTCTACACAAACCACATATAGAGTGACTTAAATCTCTATCAAAACATAGTTTAAATAAGTTTGAGTCTCCAGCTGATACTGAGTATACTGTAGCATATATAATAGACTAACAACCGGCCCCGACTTTACAACAATGATCATCATATTTCAGCCACACATTTTTACACAACACCTTAATGAATTATACACCTAAACCTTCCCCATGAATTACTCCGTCTATTGGTGGTACCCATATGAAAATCCGTTTGGTATTTATTGAGTTTATTGTGAACAGACAGGCTTGGCAGGGCCTTTGTTTTATAATCATAATAATTATTATTATAAAAGAAACAGTTCATCAGCAGATATCATGCATATTATAAAAAAATATAAATGTGCAACTGTTACATGACAGTATAAAAAAAACTTAAAAGTTAATCACAATTATACTTATGTACCGAGAAGTCAAACTCCTTGGTGTGACATGTTTATTTCCAAAGCTACCGCTGAAAGCGACGAAAAATTCTTCTTGGACTTTAGCAAAAGTAGGATCAATGGACGAAACATATTCTTTCAAAGCTCTTTGAAACGCTATCTGTTCCTCAAAAGCGTTTTCAAGTAGGTTTTTAGCACGTTCAGGATTCTTTCTTCGGAGATCATTAACGTTAACGTTGAGCCGTTTGGACTTGTCAGCTATCATCAATTTAACCTTTTCCATATAAATTCCTTGATCTTCCTGAAATCATCAGCATTAAGTGATTATTACCGGTATTGAACTAGATTATAAAAGGGTTACAAAAGTAAGAAGTAGAACCATCAACATACCTCATCGTCTAAGAACTCTAGATATTCTCTTTGCAAGTCTCTCAAACGTTGGTCAAAATCTCCTTCTTCCATTGTCCTTTGTTAAATTATTATGTGAAATCAGATAAATTAAAAACAAATTCTTGAAATGAAACAAACCCGAAACGCACAACAATGTACCTTTAATTTTTGACAATGACAGTTTGAAGATTTTGGCGCGAAATAAAATTTTAATCCCTAGAGCTGCGCTAGTCGCGTCATTAGAACATACTGTGGCATATAGTCGAATCATTAAACTAATGTATTTCGATTCGTTTAAATCATATTCATAGGTAGTTGTACTCTTGTACGTCTCAGTAATATTGCAATGTAAACCTAAATAATCACGTTACATTTATCGCATTTATCATATGTGCACGTTTCATGATAGGTATAGAATAGAAATGAATTAAAAATGTTGAGTAAGTGTTCACTGTTCACTGTTCTGTTCACTCATTATCAAGTCATCACTGTTCTGTTCAGTCATCATCAAGTCATCACTGTCTTAATCCATCTGCTAGGATTGCTACTGCTAGTGCTCAATGGCATATCTCTTTATAGATTATCTAGGGGAGAAAAACAAACACTAAAAGTTGAAATCAAATCTAGTGAACGAACTTTGATACATATTTACAATAAAGTTTTTGCGTCCTCTGCAGTATGGCCAGTAGCATGGCGTAAAGTAAAGTTGATATGATTTCAATTGATTACGGTTATGTTATAGGTCAAATATTTAGTAGATATCATTTCATAAGATTATAAGTCGAATATTTTGACGTAACGTAAGTAATTTTAAAAGAATTAATTTATAGTGCTGGTAGATTTATAGTGTTTCATTCAAAGTTTATTGACACTTTGACAGTCTGTTGCGTGCGATCTTAGTTATTATTACTATTATTTATTAGTGTTCTGTGGTCTTGTCAAACAAGCTTTTCTGTATTTCAATTCATCATTTACCGTGAATAATATTTACAAGACTTTATTATTTCTTTTTTAGTCTACGGAATACTATTGCAGTATATGTCTCTATTCATCTATTGCATAAAAATAAAACAATAAAGTTAGTGAAAGATAACCTACAATAATAAATAAACATCGCTTCATAATTAAATTTGCAATTAGATTTCATGGCTTCTGTTATTACGTAGTAAGGAGTATCGCAACCATGTCAGAGCCAAACTCAAACTCGAACTCCAACCATTCGCTAACACCACCACCGCCGCCACAAATTAGCAAACAGCCTACAGACCGCGCGAAACTAAAAATTCTCGCCTTTCATGGCTACAGACAGAATGGAGCTGTCTTTAGAGGAAAAATTGGTTCATTTCGTAAAGCTGTTGCTAAATATGCACAACTAGTGTTTATATCAGCGCCTCATAAAGTCGTAAATGAAGATGGTGGAGGTGATGAAGGTAAATAATAATTATTATTTTTCTAACATTGAACAAGAATCTCCTAAAAGTCAAGGGTTTGGTTTATTATTACCAAAACCATCAACTAGATGTTTTTTATATGCACTTATGTTTTCATTCTCAAAGATATAGGTAGAGGCATTTTAAACGCCCACATTTTGCCTGTCTGTAATGTCAAAATAACAGTTTTTTTTTTTATCTCATAAAGTTATATGGATGATACCTATGCCTAAAAATCAGTTTTTAAAACGTTGTCTGTCTGTTTGTTCCGGCTAATCTCCGGAACGGGTGGACAGATTTCCACGCGGCTTTCACTGGCAGATAGCTGGAGGCTAGGCCACTTTTATGTTGGAAAAAGAATTAGGGTTCCGCACAAAATATATAAATATGTACACATGAGCGAAACCATGCAAGAACTGCTAGTATATAATACGGCCTTTGGGTATTAAACAGGGGAAATATTGTCCATCTTTCTGATGGATTAGAATGTGTTTAAAATAGATTGAACAAATCAGGAGCCCATATCTGTAACTAAAAGTGACTGTTACCGAACCCTCTATCAAATGAAATGTATTTTGTTTTAAAGGCAGAGGTTAACTTATTGGTCTGTTTATTTTCAGATTCTCGATCATGGTGGTTCAATGCAGAAGACAATACATATAGTGGAAAGTGTCTTGGAGGGCCAGCTCTTGGATTTGAGGACACATTAGATTTGATTGAAAAAGTAGTCAAAGAATATGGACCATTTGATGGGTTTATGGGCTTCTCTCAAGGAGCTTGTCTAGTGGGCTTATTAGCAGCTATGCAGCAAAAAGGCTGTAAGTTGGTCGAAATTACTGTCAAGCAAAGACTTTGTTAAATTCTTATCACTTTATAGATCTATATATTTTATATAAAGTGATAAAACTGAATCCCTATTTCTCTTGGTCACGCCATAACTTTAGAACAACTTGATGTCATTCATCTTTTTTTTTAATGTCTCCTTATACTATGTAGAAGGTTCTTCCTGAACGAAAAATTCATTAATTTGGATAGATTTTACCCAAATTTCCATGTGAAGGAAGTCGCGAGCAACAGCTAGTAAATTTGTAAAAACTAAAAGTAATTATTTCTGTACTGTTGTGTTATATTGGTGAAGGAGTATATCTAAAAAAAAATGTATTTAACAGTTGTTCTCATTTTCAGATTTACCTTATACTTTTAAGTTTGCAATATTTGCATCAGGATTCAGATCTGGCAGCTTGGTACACAAGGGGTTTTATGATGAAGAGATTACATTGCCATCATTGCATGTTTATGGTGAGAGTGACTCTATTATACCTAAAGGTAAGTTTGAAAAATTTATATTTCCTAGTTTTCTACTAATAAGCTGCAAAAATTTACTAAAACATAATAATTGTTTTTTATGATCATGGGGGCAAATGAGCAGACGGGTCACCTGACGGTAAGTGACTACCGCCGCCTGCCCATGGGCACCTGCAACTCGAGAGTCACAAGTGCTTTGCCGGCCTTTAGGGTGGGAGTAGGGAAAAAGGGGGAGAGGGAAGGGTTAGGGCCTCCGGTAACCTCACTCACTCAGCGAAAAGCAGTGCAAGCATTGCTTGACTGCCGGTTTTCTGTGAGACTGTGGTATTCCTTCGGTCGAGCCGGCCCATACGTGCCGAAGCATGCCTCTTCCACGAATTAATTAAATGCCATAGCTAACATAATGTTTTAGATTCATGCTATCGAAACCCTTTTATTTACCCGACGTTTCAGTTAGAATTGCACTGATCGTACTCACAGGTGGGTAGAGGAACCTGATGAGTATTAACCCGATTAAGTTCCCATTTCCACATACATCTTACTGCAAAACAGCCCGTTAGAATTACAGGTATGCTACTCTGAACAGGTGAGCAATTACTTTCACTTTTCTATATATCCATATAAACCATCCCTTTCCTTCCATTGCCTTCCCTTCTCACCTACCTTTCCCTTTCAATATACTCCCAATTTTCCCATCTTTAATTCCCAAAGTGAGTGGTTCACGGCAATAGGGTTGCCCCCTATTACGTATTTTATATCGTTATTGATTATACAACACGCTCCATTTTTTGTAATAAATAAATAGGTTTTTGAATTTTCTCATCTTTAATTCCCAAAGTGAGTGGTTCACGGCAATAGGGTTGCCCCCTATTACGTATTTTATATCATTACTGATTACATAACGCGCTCCATTTTTTGTAATAAGTAAATAGGTTTTTGAATTTTCTCATCTTTAATTCCCAAAGTGAGTGGTTCACGGCAATTGGGTTGCCCCCTATTACGTATTTTATATCATTATTGATTATATAACGCGCTCCATTTTTTGTAATAAGTAAATAGGTTTTTGAATTTTCTCATCTTTAATTCCCAAAGTGAGTGGTTCACGGCAATAGGGTTGCCCCCTATTACGTATTTTATATCATTATTGATTATATAACGCTCTCCATTTTTTGTAATAAGTAAATAGGTTTTTGAATTTTCTCATCTTTAATTCCCAAAGTGAGTGGTTCACGGCAATAGGGTTGCCCCCTATTACGTAAGTGTAAATGGGACCATATTATAGTTTCCAAAATGGGTATTTAATACGCCTACGCCTAAGTCGCGAAAATTAAAAGCAATTATGTACTTTGTAAAATAATTTGTGTAGGATTCATGGGTGTTTTATGTCGTTATTCGTTATATAACACGCTCAGTTTTTTGTAAAAAAAAAATGTTTTTGAATTTTTTCTAAGTAATTTCATGTTTTATGTTTCCAGAGATGAGTGAATCCCTTATCAATCTATTCATCAAGCCAGTTGTAGCAGAACACTCTGGTGGCCACTATGTTGCCTGCTCTGGTGCTATCAAAGATGCTTACCAAGACTTCCTAAGTGATCAGTATGAAGAAGTGCTAAGTCAAGATAATTTAGAAGAAAAAGAAGAATCTTCATAGTCCAATTATTAATGTTAAATACTTATGTATGTATGTAATGTTATGAAGTACGAATGGTCCTTAATGGATTTAGTTTTTAAATAAAAAGCTTATATTTAAATATATTGTATTTTCATATGAAAACTATTGCAATACTTCCTTTTCAACCAAACTAAATAACAGTACCTAGATACGAGTTCAGTGTTGCCATGAAAACTAAAAATATCTTTTTTTTATTAGGTCACAGAGTAACATACATACTTAAATCATGTACTTTCAACTTCGCACCACACGGCTAGAACCGTGGAGACAAGAATCTAGTAATAAAAACTTACCTATGACTACACTATGTCTTTCTTAATTAGCATGGTCTACAATGAGCGAAGAGTACATAGTAATATTCTCCATAAACTTAATATTAGTATATTAAGTTTATGGAGAATAATACGTTAGTAGGTAATAGACGAACAAAGTGTGCGAGTGAGATACTTAGCCTTATACAGAAACCTAGGTGTGAGAAAGAGACAGAATAAACTTGACAGTGAGACGGGTTTTGAAACATTTAGCACAAAATAGTCTCGAGTCAAAAAAAATCCCGTTTTAATTTCAGTGTTTTCGTCGTAATCTTTCTATATTTTAACGGGTAAATATAAAAAATAATAATGGTGCCGTATTATCTATTAGATTGTGGTGTAACATACAGGAAAAAACCAAAGAAAGAAACGTTTTAAAGCTAAATACGAAAAGTTCAATACTACTTTCAAAGACGGACACCTTTCAAAGTGTTTATTTTCGTAGAATATATACACAAAATTATTTTGTGTTACGCTTAACATATGCAGTGAATAGTCTATTTTTAGGATATTGTAATATTTTAAAAAAATATGTGTTAGATAAAAAAATATTGTATACATGAATATGACCGCTTTTGGCACAGTGATTGACAAAAGTAAAACACAATCTATCGATATGTCCATATACTTTACGTCGCATAAAAGAACTATCAACCTGCGGTCATTTCACAACTTCATTATTTTTAACCGACTTCAAAAAAAGGGGCAGATTTTCAGTTGGTCTTCATCTTCTTATATATACATTATAATAATAATAATACTCTTTATTGTACACCAGGTATTAAAAAAACACAAAAACCCACAACTATAGACAGGTTTGTACAATTGGCGGCCTTATCGCACTAGGCAATCTCTTCCAGGCAACCATAGGATGGAAAGAATATGTCACAAGGAGTTGTGGGGCAGTGTCTGGTGCATAAACCCAATTGCCCACTGCCCCACTGATGATAAAAATAATATGTCATAGAAACATACAACTACCTGCAAAAAATTGGTCAAAGCTAGTGACCAATTTTTTGAAAACTGGCAACTACTGTGCACGTCTAATACCAACCGGCCAGGAATTAATTATTTTTTTGGGTTTAATTACAGAATACGGACATGTCTGTTAGTGTAGTATGTGTCGGTACATGGCGAAAAGAAAATGTTAAAAATATCGAAAATATACGTATGGATGAAGAACCTTATATCTTACAAATTCGACAACAGAGGGCGTGCTACATTAGCCATAATATACAAAATAAATAATAATATGTAGGTATATAAGCCACGAAAGTTTAAAATCAGAAGGCGCCTGTTTTACCGTGTGGAGACACCCACCGGTCATCCCCTACCGGCATAATGTATGTCGAAATCCAACCAAAAACACACGGTATTCCGTCACAAGTGGTACTACTGCAGGGGATCCGGGTACAGGTTCCATAAGAAGGAAACCTCTGATAACCTTTGCAGACCTTGCCCGCCTCGTGTTCCCCTGTTGAAAATGTCCATTGAAAACTTATAGAACACTATAGGAATCTTATGGGTTTCCAATAGTTTCCATCTGGTCTATCTGGAACAAAAATTGTCCAGATACAACAGAGTTTGCAATCAATAGAAACGTAAAAGTAAATCCACATATAACTTATCTTTGAATGAGAATGAATGAAATTTGAATGCGTTTGGTAAACACATGAATTTAATATGGAATTGACTCATACGATTGCAGTGTTCCCTATAAGTAGCCTCATCAAGCTTAAGAGCTTAGATTATATATAGGTCCAGATGCCTAATCCGTGCCTCAAAACTGAAGCCAAAAAATATAAGCGTCTAATATAAATATAAGCGTCTCACTCGTCATACGCGAGCGAACGTTCGCCGCTGAAGTACGTCTCGAGTCGCTACTTATAATATTTAAAAATGCCTGCTTGTGCTGTCAAATTCTGTAAAAATTATACAAAAAAAAATCTTAAGTGTCCGAACATCACATTTCATATGTAAGTATTCTATTTCCTAATGTATTTATAAACAATAGAACAAAATTTCAAATTAATAAAATTACGACGCCATTACTAGAGATGTTGCCAGGACGTGAATTTCATTTACCCATAACGCATTCTAGCAGTATATATATTTTTCTTTGCCAAACTTGTTATTTATAGAAAGACGAGAAATATGCTTAATGTTAATGTTCGCGAAACTGGAATCCTTCAAATATTCTTATTTTCTAAACTCTAGCACCCGGAGTTCAATATGTCCGTCAAATGATACTTTAGCTGTGGGATTGTACTCGTATTATAACTTATTATTACTACTCCTAACGAACACAGCTATAGAGCACGTAGGACTTGTAAAACTTTGCTAGTTTCTTGATACTTTATAAAAAAAAAAAAAAATTATATATATATATATATATATCCAAGTATTGTTGTAAATACTTAAAAGAAAAGCAAATAATTACAGCAACTGATTATAAATGTCTAATAATAAAAATAATGACAAGATTTATGGGCAAAACTCCATTCAAATTTCATCAATCTGAACATGCGTTTGGGCACCTCTATGAAAATAATATCGTGAAACTAATAGTGGAGGGATACATTAAAATTAGACTTTTTCATGTAGCGAAAATTGAAAATATGTTACAAAGTTTACCATCTAAAAGACAAGTATTTAGAAAAAATTTACAATTTCAGGGATTGTAAATAATAAAATATATTCTCACCTAAACTCTCATGGTTCTATGAATCTATTCAAGATTTAAATTTTAGTAAGTACATTGACATTTTGCTATATTAAAAAAATTACATTATTGACATAATTTTTCATGGTATTTATCTTGATTTTTCTATTGCATCTTAATTGTATCGTGTTCAAAAATAATATTATTTAAGGAGTGTTATGTTATGTAGTAAGTATCTACAAAATGTTAGCAAAAATAATATATGTTATTTTTTATATTTGCCTGCCGGCGTTGCAAGTACCTACAAACCAATTTAGTTAATCCCAAAACAAACTAATACGACGATTTAAAAATTAATATGTTTTTATTTATCGTCTCGTCCTACAAACCAAGGCAAAACATTTACTTTATTTTATCAAAATACCTTTTGTTACTCTGTTTCTGTGAATAAAGTTGCATTTCATTTTATTACTCAAAAGTGCTTTTATGTTACATTTACCATAAAAAAAATTTTACTCTTATTCTCATATTTTTTTCATACGGCCTTATATGAAAATCGATTCTTAAGGAGGAAACTCTAAAACAAAACGTCTTGAAAACAAACCAAAAAATTGTTATAAATAAATAGTTCCTACTAAGTAGTTTTATTTTACATTTGTCTTTTTAACTAAACGAATTAAATGAAAAAAACGAAAAAATGAAATAAACGAAAATTTGTAACTGATTTAAATACATTCAAAATGTATTTATTTAATATTACTTACATCAAAAAAAAAAATATGTTTAATAAAAAAGTCCCTGAATTTTGGGGTAACCTCCATGCACTGGTAGTAAAACCGTCAATGCACACAAGCACAAGCATTGTACGTAGACACTCGCGTTGGGCGGGGTTCACTCACACAGCACCAAAAAGTGGCTTCAAAGTAAACGGTGACTTTTGTACTAGTCACGGTATCTGGACCTATATATAATCTAAGCTTAAGAGTTTATACGTCATTCCTGTTATGGGAACAAATGGATTTTTATTTGGACATTCAAAATTAGTTAAATTGTCGTTCCTTATCCGTAATAACCATGAACAAGAATGTAGAAATCCATGAGTAATTCCTATTTGCAATGTATAAGGATTCCCCGACAACAGATAATTTTGTTCATAAGATTCTAAAAGGATTACCGATTAGCACATGCTTTGGGATTTAAGAAAATTAGTTAGGACTTCCTGCGACAAAAACACAATTCATTCTTTTAAAATCCAATCTCACTATAAGTTTTTATGACAATTTATCAGTCGATCCAGTTATAAATTTAATGATCATATTTAAAAGAAATTATAGGTTGTTATGTAGAATGGCTGTCATTTTGTAATAAGATATAACGGGAATACCATTTTAAAAAAATAGAATTTATGTTTTCAGTAATAATTGTTTAATTCAACTTTAAGTATAGTTCAAATTGTTGTTGATAGACGGCGTTGTACTCAGAAATATTAAATCGCGCTATGGTTTCATTACCCGGCCAACCATATAAGGTCCTAATTAATATTCTTCGTTGGTTGCAATTTTTGACCAAGGCAGTGGTAAATGCATATGGATAGGGTGCGTAGTATTTTATTGTAGCGCCCTGTAGTAATGAAAAGAAGTATTTGTGATTAAACTATAATCGATTTTAGCAAAATCGATTTTCCTACAATTAATCTAAGTATTTTTGTGGAAAAATCGATTTTTTTTCCTATTATTTGAAATATCTGAATTTTGCAATACCTCCCTCAATAAGCATTAACAAATAGAGACTGATCAGAGTGATTTCGAACTAATCTTGTAAATTCCAATAAGAACCAACGATTTTAATTCTGTATCTTAACGGAAGTGCCTATTTATAAAACCATTAAAAGTGATAGTGGGTACAATTAGGAAGTCCAATGTCAATCCAATCACTCATTTGTTAGAACTGGATATCCACATAAGAAATGATTACACAAATACTGACCAATAAAATTTGATCCGTCCCAATTCAATTCTTCAACTTTGCTATTGGTATGGGTATCTATCAGGATTTACTGCGACAAAAACACAATAGATTCCGATAAGTTTTTTTTTAATGGAATCTATTGGACATTTTCAACAGGGTCAGCAGGCCACACCGTGGAGTAGGGGAGGTCTCACCCCCCTTCAGTTCAGAGAGGCGCGTGCACGGTGGCACACAGACTTTGGCTCCCGGCCTATAGGCTACAGGTACTTGCCGAAGCACCCGTGTCCGGTGGGTACCTGCTTTAGCCGGTTGGAGAGTTTGCTATATGGCCTCTCCAGACAAGCCTCCTGAGAACTACTACCCTGGACTCAAAAGAGGCTTTAGCATATCAACAAATATGATGTCTGGAGAAATATGTAAACTTTACTGGCTTGATTCCTTTTGTAATAGTAGGTCGGGTTTTTTTTATTGGTGCACATATTTTTATAAGCAGCACAGGAAAAAACATTACCCATTTCAAGAAAAGTATTACGCTTATTACAAATTGATAAAAGAAGAAAAGAGGATATGCCCTAATGCCTCCTTGAAGCCGTTTTTGGGGTAGGACGCCATTTTAGGGTTTCATAGTTCGGGATAGTTCATCTGTCATCGAAATCGTTGTATATACTAGGTTTACATTCAATTTTAACAGTGAAATGTGTCTGTTTTGTTGGTTTCTGGCATTTAAGGGACTAATACCAAAAACTAAAATGTCAGTGTTGCATTAGAGGTCTAACCAAATTCCCGTATAAAAGACGAAGGATTGTTATTTGTCAGGTTAGTTATGGTTTTTTTTCGTATTTCATGTACAATTTTGTTAGCTACAATGTTTTATAACTACTATCAACTAAATTATAACAAGTAAAATTATTTGCTCTGTGTACATAAAACATAGTGTTGCATTCCTGTTTTGTGTATAATTATTAGGTACTTTCAAATTGTACAATGTACAATCTACGAAATCCTAGTGAATTTAAACAGAAGTATGTGTTACATTTTTCATCTAAACACCTAAAACGCTTTTAAATATAAATTTAATTTTTGAAGGACCTCAATAAGAAGTTATAAAAAATTAAACCTGTTCGGGTTATTTTGAAACAAGTAATGAAACATTAAGTTTCTGTAAAAAGATCAAAAAATGATTACATCATGGTGACATCCACATACAGCGGAAAATATATTTCAGGTCATTTAATGAAGACACGTCTAACTACTTAGTCCACCAGGCATGATCACCTTGACTGTCGCACTTTAGTTTCTCAATCGTCTTTTTGTAAAGGAAATGAATACTTATTGAATCTCAGTATTTAATTGTAAAATTTATTCATTTATTTCTCTTTACTGTACACCTTAAAGTAGTCAAGGATAGTAAAGGATAGTAATAGGAGGTATGCGAATCGCATCTTGTGTAACTGCAATACAATCTCTATAGTGCCACAGCAATTTTAAACGCTTACTGTAGGTACTCCACCATATCTGTCTGATCCTCCGAGTAAGATAAACGATTTAATTGTCCCTATTACATACTCTTTGCACATAAAACATTGAAAAAAAACATACTGATGTTAAATGAGGAAAATAATTGCAATTATTTTATTATCGAGAAAATCGGCACAACACTATTTGTTGCGGATGGAGTGCCGCCGTATTTGAAAAACATTTGACTTCAGGTGACGTGACTGTATTTCATTTCTACTCTTCTTCCTTTATCTATGTACCTATGTTTTATATTGATTTTTGAAGTTATCAAAGTTATGACATTTGAGTAAGGTTATGTTATTGTGAACGTAAACTATATTATTATTGTGAAAATATGAATGATGACATGCTGGTATATAATAGAACAAATACAAAATATTTATAAGTATTAATATTTATTACGCTATGCACAAAGACGATAAAATGTGGCGCCGATATTTGATGTGGTTTGCACACGAACATGTTGATTTCCGACATGCGGTAAGGGTTTCTCTTAAAAGATCTGAATGATCTTTTAATTCCCACTCCCACTTGGTTTCATAGTTTTATTTATTTATTTTTGATTTCAGGAAATAAATAGTATATTATCAATATTTAATATACCAATGAAATATATAGAACAACCGTGTGTACAAAAACCGTACTGGATAGTTGAATTGCCTTCTGAAGATTGTGTTAAAAAGATCGCTTCGAGATCTGTGCTCGTCAAAAGTTGCATAGAGCTCTGGTCTAGAGCTAAAGCACAAACACAGTTACATATAAACTTAAGAAATTCTTTACAAAACTCGACGGGTAAATGGATTGTTGACGATGATAAAAGTGATTGTACGAGTGATACACAATTGTGTCCAAAAGAATTAATAGAATCATGTTGTACAGAGAAGACTTCGTTCAAAGTGGACGTTGAGACTTTCTGCAAACATTTCACTATGAAAGAAAAAGTAGAAAAGATAGAGGTAATGTTATCTGAAATTCTACGGACTTTATGAAATATTATACAGTACCAGAATAAACACTAGCAAAATATATCAATATATTATTAATTTTAAATTAAGTTGTAAGTTTATTTCAACTTAATAATCATATTTTAATATTACATTTGTACTTCATTGTTTCTTTGCATACTTTAATTAATACATTCCTAAACTGTTGGGTGGGTCTGGGTGTAATATATATTGTGGTAAGTATATTAGTCATTCATTATATTAGGTCGAAACTTGTGACTCTTGAGTTGCAGGTGACCATGGCCGGCGGCAACCACTTACCATCACCGTATGCTTGTTTGCCCACTATACCATAAAAAAAAGAAATTTGAACAATTGTTGTAAACACTTACAAAAGTGAAACAGTATTCAACTGCTGGTTTTATATAAATCTGAATATTTTCCTTATTTCAGGCATTTAATTACTTACCCTTAGAGGGTCCCGTAAAGTTAAAAAACCCAGATGTGACCCTATCTTATGTGGAGTTTTATGGAGTAGATCCCAATAACGTTCCTGATACACCCTACGATGTATTTTTCGGAAAGTGGGTAAGATAATTATGACCTAACAATGTATTCCATGTACTTAATGTGTATATTTAGTTCATGGTTGGATTATTCAAACCAAATTATTATAAGACTTTTAAATTCATATTTTTGGAATTTTATCTCTCTCTCTCTTTTCTCTCTTTAACATGTCTTTGCACCTACCACTTTTATTTGTACAATAAATACATAATTGACTAATTCATAAGAAACTTTTGTTACCTTACTCAAACAACTGTGTGATTATTCTCTTGTTTATGTATGCTAAGATTATTGCATTGTAGAATGTCTAGTGTGCTAAACAGGCCAACATCCTATTATAAACACAATAATACCAAATTGTCTAGTGCCCCATAACATCTAGTCAACACAAAAAGTATATTTTTAGTAATATTTTATAAAAACTCTTGAAAAAAAAACTATCTTTGAAGAAGCCACAACTGTTAGGAGTGGAGTTGTGACTAGAAACCACCAAAAATTTCCATTTTGTCTTTTCATTTGCTTTTACCACTGTTTGTTTTAATGATTCTTTTTTTCGATGCAAATAATTAAAAAAGAAATCAAATTCGTCAATATGCATGAAATATTAGTCATTTTCTCTCGTGGTTCGAGTATAAAGTACAGAAAATAGACAAAAAAAAGTGGACTTTATATTTTTTTTATAAATTATCGAGTTTCAGTCAATGAGTTTATATTCTTTGTCCATAAACAGGTAGCAAATGGGCAGCGTGATTTGATCCAGAGCCATTCACTGAAAAAGCGTCAGTTCATTGGTAACACGAGTATGGATGCCCAGCTGTCGATCATAGTGGCGAACCAGGCGCAAGTTAAAACGGGACATTTGGTGCTTGACCCGTTTGTGGGGTCAGGGTCGTTGCTCGTGCCAGCCGCACATTTCGGAGGTAATCTTCATTTTTTTTAATAATTAAAATAAAAGGTTTAAAAAAAAAGGCCCATACAAATATACGGAAACAAACTTATGTGGGAGAGCCATGCTTCGGCACGTATGGGCCGGCTCGACTCCGCTCGTTACCACGGCCTCACAGAAAACCGGCCGTGGAGCAATTGCGTTTGCTTGCATTGCGTTTCGCCGCGTGAGTGAGGTTGCCGGAGACCCTAACCCTTCCTTCTACCTTATTCCCGTCCTTCCCCTCTACCCCCTCTTCCCATTCTTCCCCCCTCCCCCTCTTCTCCTACTCCCACCTTAAAGGGCGGCAACGCACTTGTGACTCTCGAGTTGCAGGTGCCCATGGGCGGCGGTAGTCATTTACCATCAGGTGACCCGTCTGCTCGTTTGCCCCCGATGCCATAAAAAAAAAAAAAATCAAGCTCATGACGTTCTAGTAACAATCTCCTATTGTACGGAATATTAGTCCGAACTAGGCCAATTAGCCCAGTTTTCACTTATATGTCATGCACTTATCTTTGTATGAAGTTAAAACAAGAATTAAATTTAAACTTTGATGAAAATAAATATAATGCTAGCTGACTAGCTCAAATGTTATGCTAGTACAATTTATTGTAAAAAATATTAGGGCCCGCAAGACCATCGTATTGACATTTATAGTATTAATTAAACAGAAAAGTGAAAAATTTCATAATGATGAAACTTTCAAACTACCCTGCAAATTTATCATTTTTTAATAAAATTATCTTTTATTAAGTCAAACTACCCTGCAAATTATATAATTTTTTAATAAAATTATTTATTTTGCCTAGTCTTATATAATTATATTCTAGGGAATATAACACACTGGTCATTATGTTTTATAACGTTTTTGTTTGTTTAGGTACACATAAAACACGTTGTACACATTTTTAATTGTAAAAAAACATTTATTCAATGATACTATCGACTAATTATATTTTGTTTCTTTTGCAGCACACGTTTGGGGTTCCGACATCGACTTTATGATGCTGCATTCCAGGACGCGTCCCACCCGCGTTGGGCAAAAGGTAACAAAGTATGTATTACATTAAAAAAACGTCATTCGTTATCGAGTAAAATGATAGTATATGTCTGTAAAGTAAATTTGTATAATGATAGTTGATAATTGTGTTTATAAATGGCATTTCCTAAAGCCTGTTAACCTATTATACTTTCTCAAATCTCTCTTTCTCGTTTATTATATAATACAGCTATTGTACACATATCTACACAAATAAATTTATCTTATCTTATCTTACATGTTGAGGTGAGGTGTTATGGTTATCATGACAACTCAGAACCCTTTATTATTTTCATTCTTTTTCATTTTTAAAAGCTATATTATAATGATCTCACCGGATTCGATTCCGACTGACCGACCGACCGCTAGGAATCGACTAACACCACACGGTGTTCTGGCACAAATGGGTCTTTTCCATCAGAGAGGCATGCGTGGAACACGTCGCGCCTCCATCTCGGCTGCTTCTGCTAGGGTAACGGGCAGCCTCATCCTTTAACCCCAGGCCAGCGCTTATGAAGACCAGAGAATATATTATAACGACCTTGGCCCCCAGTGCTAGTCGACGAACTATAGAGGAAGAGTTAATGTCAAAGGCCAATATAAGTACGATTCCCACCGAACGGGCTGCGTTGGAGCGCGTCATCTGAACATGGCCTTATTATTCAATTTAATTTTTTTCACCAAATGCTTTCCATACAGTAGATTCATGTTTTAAAACAACGTCTTATCACTTTTCATGTCAACTTCAATGATATTTCTAATTCATTTATTTACATGAACATTTTCGTATTTTCAGTGTCAAAATAAGGATACTTTTTAAAAAATTAGTAAGAATTTTCAAGGACTATTATAAAACTCTCAAATAGGGTTAATATCTTAATATAACACTATTTTTTTCTCGGTTACATCTACAGGTCATTGGTTACATCTAAATATTTTGACATGTCCCATTTTACTATCTATGGATATTATAACAATTCTTTTATCTTCCAGGTTCGTACGAAAGACGAAAGCATTCGCGGCAATATGAGACAATATGGTATCGAGTCCCAATACTTAGATGTGGTGGTCAGCGATTTTTCAATGCCGATGTGGCGACCAGGTTTGAAGTTCGACGCTATTATTACCGACCGTAAGTCTATTCTTAATTCAATTGGAAATTTGTTAGCATTCAGAAAAAAACTAGAAGCATTTAATTTCTGAAGATATGTGTATCATATCGGTATATTTTATTGCGATTTTATTTCGATGCGCCGAACATTAAATAGTAAAGTTTACTACAATTTTCCTGTGACAATAACTTTCAAATAAAATAAAAAAAGTCGACTACATGCTATTGACTAGTTTATGATAAGCTATAGATATGTTAGCTTAACTTTGAACATTCAATTTCGAATAGCGAAGTAGGTACCAGGGGCGGCCTTTGGCATTGCGAGGCCCCGGGTGATAGATCTTTGCGAGGCCCTTTTCCAGAAATTTATGTGAATTGAACCTATATTTAATGAAAAATGCAATAAAAAAAATTGTTTTAAAACTGTTCATAGGAAATTGACAAAACTTATAAGTCAATTTCCTTCACTTTTCTATGGAAAGGTATTCACTAACCAATTGAAATCTTTCAAAACATCACAAATATCGCTCAGTTGATATTTAACGGCCTTCATCGACTCTACCCAAAATGCCCACGTAGTTTCATATAGCAGTTTTGACTTCAGCCAGCAAGAGATTTTTCTTCTTAGGTCGTAGTGTGAGGGCGCGAGGCCCCGGGCGGTTGCTTGCTTGCCACCCCCATAAGACCGCCACTGGTAGGTACTTACCCTCTATAGTTTATATAGGTACTAAAAAATATTGACTATTGGTGAGCTAGTGCGATATTTACTGATTGATTAAATAGTTCAGGATGTTAGTTTTGCAGTAAAAATAACTCTTGTACAATACTTATTTTTTAGCACCATACGGTGTCCGGGAGCCCACAGAACGTATTGGTATAGAACGCAAGAACTACTCTCTAACCGAAGACCATTTGGTGAACCACATCCCCGCCAAGGTGGAGTACGGCCTGCCTCACTTATATAGCGATCTCCTTAACTTCGCCGCCATTCATCTGGAGATCGGCAGGCGACTTGTCTGCTGGTACCCTTTAGTTAGGTAAGGTTTTTTAGTTTTCCATGTATTTTTTGTTGTGTATTTATATAACGCAGTGCTATCTAGGTCCAAGCTAAGCATTGCTTCTAATGGCTATGGGATCTAAAATACGGATAAAAATTCTTACATAACTACATACAAATTATTACAGTGGGAGAGTCATGCTTCGGCACGTATGGGCCGGCTCGACCGGAGTGATACCACGGCCTCACAGAAAACCGGCAGTGAAGCAATGTTTGCATTGCTTTTCGCCGAGTGAGTGAGGTTACCGGAGGCCCTAACCCTTCCGTCTCCCTTCTCCCTCTACCTTTCCCCTACTTCTACGGCCGTATCTCGCTTAAAGGGCGGCAACGCACTTGTGACTCTAGTTGTAGACTCTATAATATATATAAAAAAAATCGGTTCAATAGTTTTTGCGTGAAAAAGTAACAAACATCCATACATCCTCACAAACTGACACATTTAAAATAGTAGGATTTGATCATCTATTATAGATTTTACTTGTGAAAAAAAACATTACCCCGATCTGATTTTGTCACATCTAATAAAAAAATCTACTTTTCTATAGAGAAGAATACAATGAAGACCAGCTTCCCAGTCACCCGTGCTTCGAACTGGTGTCGAACTCGGAGCAGGTGTTGTCCAAGCTGACGGCGAGGCGGCTCCTCACTTACCAGAAGGTGCACGACGACGTGCCTCATATGCCAGTTGACCCGAACGCTGGGGCCTACAATTTTAGGTATTTATACTCGCATTGGACTCGTAGAATGTACGTATTCCACCACAAATTGGTTGAGATTAGGAGCTGACTCCAAATTTTCTCGGGAATGAAAAGTGTAGGTATTTTTTAGTTACATAATTATAAAAAACAGGAGGTTTCTTCGCTATATATATACCTACATATATTATGGATTGAATCAATTGTATCAAACTATAGTAAATATTGTAAAACCTAGAAATTAAAATTTGCGCCATCTGTGAAAGTTGCCCTAACTAATATATATAGATAATTAGTATACAACCAACATCAAATTACAGTAGTATAAGCAGAATCCACAGATAGCGTAAAAATAAAATAAATCAACTCGCGGTCAGCGTTTTCGTTGCGTTAACACTTTTTTCCGATAAGCCCCCATTCGCAGAGCGTCTAAAGTGTAACGTGCGATAAGGAACTTGTTCGAATAAAATGATATAAAAAATAGCGATACTAGAAATAGGGATAAGCTCGCGTTGGTAATGACTAAGTTCCAAAAAAATTGTAGTTCATTTAGAAGCCACAGCATACACTTGTACAACAAAATCCAATTCCCAAGCCATACCTATACAAAACCTGAGCATAAACAAATTCAAAACGATAGTCAAACAGAAACTTAGTTCTATCCTTCTCTGTTGTAGACTAATGCATGATGAAAATACTTCAGATTAAGTTGCTCTAATTTCTTTACGTACGATTATTTTTGTCATTATGTATGCTATCTTGAATTTATGTTTTATTTACATCAATCTATAATACAGTATTCGGCATTCTTTTTTGATCTGTGACATGTATTATGTATTGTATTCATATATACCTACAGAAAGTCCCTAAAATTTGTAGTGCAGCCAAAAAAATTTTTTTTTTACTTTTTTCTTCGGAAATTGCTTTTCGTAGTGTAGGTGCACATTTCTGAACAACATATTATAAACTGTCTAACTGTATTTTATGCAGACTTTTTCAGAAAAATCTGGACATTCCATCAGCATCCTTGGTATTAAGTAGCCATAGTTTCATTCGTGTCAGCCTTCTCTTACGAAATATTAGCTGTACCGGTCAATTTTCAAGTTCAATTTTTAAAATACACTACTCATGGGGACTACTATACAACTATGTACTTATACAGGAATTAACGCGATCACGAAAAGGTATTACATACCTCTGAATTGCCTGACGTTTCAGCCTGTGACCACGGCCAGTGCAACCTGGTCGAAACGTCAGGCAATTCAGAGGTATGTAATACCTTTTCGTGATCGCGTTAATTCCCGTATAAGTACATAATTATATCATTGAACGCGAAAGTTTAAAAGTTAGTACTATACAACTCTAAAATATGACCACTGGTTTCTAGTATTTTAAAACATATACAAATGTTATAATCCTAACCATATTATTGTTAAATTAACTTTTTCTTGTGTGTGTTTCCAGAGAGAAGTACTTTTCTGTTGGTGAAGTGTCACGACGGGAGAGAAAAGAAAGAAAAGCAGAAGAATTGGCCACCAATCCGCTGTGGAGAGCGGCCAAGAATATGGACAGTGTAACATAAAGTGTAGTTTTACAGTAAAACTTAATATTAAGGATATTTTAAAATAAAGTTAAGTGGAATCATATTTTTGTTTTTAAAATGCAATGAGGACCGTCGTCGTTAGGCAAAAAGTTTGTTTGTATGCTTAAATCCTTTGCTTTAGCCACAATTTCGATTTATCCATTAGATCCAATGGTTACACGGTTAAAGATAGCATTAGGTTGTATGATGTTGTGGCCTTTCTTAGCCCTACCACTGCCCCACGCTGACAGATAGTGATATGTAATTAAGTACAAATTAGGTTAAAAAAAACTAACAATCCATATTTAAAAAAAAAAAAAAATGTTAAATACCTATATAAGCTTCTTTTATAATTGTACTCAAAACCCAAATTTGTACTTTCGCATAATACAAATAAATAAAATTGAAGTGCCTGTTTGTAATGTCCAAATAATAGTTTTTTTTTAAGCTCATACAGTTATCTGCACGATACCTATACCTAAAAAACTATTATTTTGACTTTAGAAACGGAAACTTCAATTTTATTTATTTCTATTGATTACACAAAATGGAAATTTTACGAAATGGACATTTTGCGAAAGAGACATTTTGTGAATATAGGACATTTTGCGAAAGAGACATTTTGCAAATAGGGGACATTTTGCGAAAGGGACATTCTGCGACAAAGCCCTTAAAGAGCTGCGCCTTGCGCGCCACACTGACATCACAGCTTGCTACAACTGAATAGACTTCCTATACTCCCAAGATCAACATTGAGCGTTATTATTTATGGATAAGTTCGAAGGATCAAAATAGATACATGTGAAAGCAGAACAATGATTGGTTGTAACATATACATTTATTTAAACAATACATACTTAAACAGTCCAATAACTATAAATATAAGGTTGGATACAATCTAAAACATTTCCCTTAACATACCTTTAAATGAATATTTAAATGCAAAGTAATAAATAATATGTACGATATACACGTCCCCGTCACTTAATGTTGCCTGTTACATACTTATAATTGGCATTAAATAATAGCATGCGCTCACTGAGACTGGGATGAAGGCATTTAAGTATTTCATCTGTGTTCTAGAATCCATGGTACAAGCTCTGCTTAGAATGAGTCTAGATAGCATTGTGTTATACATACTAGAATATTAAATGCGCATCCTTCCTAATGACGCCATTAGGCATATTATATGCGCTACCTTCCTAATGACGCCATTAGGCATATTATATGCGCTACCTTCCTAATGACGCCATTAGGAATATTATATGCGCATCCTACCTAATGACGCCATTAGGAATATTATATGCGCATCCTGCCTAATGACGCCATTAGGAATATTATGTGCGTGTCCTTCCTAATGGCGCCATTAGGAATATTATATGCGCATCTAGACTCAAACTAAGCAGAG